>JAOTAY010000004.1:28804399-28822712 GCA_025629805.1 Erythroxylum baracoense
CTAAATTGTAATTGAGCTAATGTTCAAATTATTCTTGTATTGATATATAATAATATTCTTATATTAAATACTTTCCCCTTGAAATGTTAAGTGAATGCTATTTATGTCCCACTTGCATATGAGCTCTGAATTTATGAATTCTTCTTATCATTTTTTTTCTTTTCCATTTTTGACTATTTTTTCTTTTTTGTGGTAAATCCTAAAATTACCAAACCAAAAATTGATAGTAAAGGAAATAGCAGCATTTTAATGGGGGAACCCTGAGAGAGTAGAGAGCAGAGGAAAATATTTTTTGGAAAAGAAGAAAAAATAGATCAAGTTTAGACAAAAATGAAGAAATAAGAATAGAGGTAGTGGTATGAGCTGTGATAATATAACAACATAGAGGTATCGTTGGAATAGAGGTAAGCTGTAAGTGCACTCTCATTTAGTTGTAGAAGGGTAATACATAATACTAGTTCTAACTGAAAAAGAAAAAGCGAAGTTTTAGGGGTCTTGGGATCAAAACTTTGTACTCCTGAAGGGAGTAGGTCTCAGGATCAAAACTTTGTATTCCTTAGGAGAATAGAGGATAGGCTTCCATAACCACAACTTGGTTATGATATTGTGTACACGTGTGAAAAGTAGAGACAAAGACGAAAGAAAAGAGGAGAATGTATACAGTTATTTAATGTAATTGGACTGAAGTCTTCTTTCACAGACACAATGACCACTAAGTCCTAGTTTATATTATTTTTTTAGGCCTAATCTATCTATTAATCATAGTAAGGAATACAATTCTATAATAAGATAATATAATATTATTAAATGATACCTAAATTATTACTCAAAATATTTCTGCTTTTAATATTCTTATACTAAATCTCCATGATCTTCACTGGTACTTCATTTAAACTTAAGATATTGGTACTGAAAAATATTGTTGGAAGGCGTTGATATCCCTTCATTTGGAAGGTGGTAGAAATATATGGATAGGGTATCGTTTTAACTCTTATGATGCCAATTATTGCTCTGGAGTTGATTTTCTATCTTTTGGTCAAACTTCAACATGAACAAGCCCTTGAATCATTAGGTCAACATAATGAATATGCATAACAAGGTTTTAATTAACATGAGATATTGGTATTTAAATTATGTTTGCATTGTTTTGATACCATCTTGTAAAGATGTTCGTCATTTATAATGTGTAATCATTGCATAAATGCACTCCCCAATCTCTATGGACTAAAATTCAGAGGTAACTAGTCCTTATAATATTGGCGCAATGCAGTTCATGACGTCTGATCACCAGTATATATCGCGGAAGGATGAAGGAGATCGGATTATTGTCTTTGAGAGGGGGAATCTTGTTTTTGTCTTCAACTTTCACTGGACTATTAGCTATTCGGACTACAGAGTGGGCTGCTTTAAACCAGGAAAATACAAGGTAACTTTTTGGCCAAATCTATAAGGTTACCTCCAAGCCTTGCTTTTGTTAATTTGCTTCGACTGGTTCTTGTAATACATTATGAATGGTACAAGCATCATGAAGAGTTTTTGTTAATCATGTCCCATTTTGTCTCTGTTTCAACACTGAGGATTAACCATCTACCTGGCTATTGTCCTAGATTGTCCTGGATTCAGATGATTCACTGTTTGCAGGATTTGGAAGGATTGATCACACCGCTGAGTTCTTTACCTCCGTAAGAAATCCACCTTGAAACTGAAGACCTTGATCTTGGATCTTCTAAGTTAAATTTTCTTCTGTGGCATTTTCTATTAATTGTAGAAATGATCTTCTGTGGGATTTTCTGTCAAATGTGGAAATGACATTATACTTTCATTTCTTCTCTTTACAAGCAGGAAGGTTGGTACGATGACAGGCCACGTTCCTTTATGGTATATTCACCATGTAGGACAGCAGTAGTCTATGCTCTTGTGGACAATCCATCTGAACCTGTCAAGGAGTGACGGTTATCTTATATGCTTCTGATGTAAGAGTGGCATGGGTTCCTTGCAGTGTTAATTGCATCACTTCCAGAATTTCCATTTCCATTTCCAGATTTTGACCATCCCCTGAAGGCAAACAAGAAAGGAACACGAGGTAACAGAAGATATAAAACTACATTGCAGAACCAAGAGGATTATAAGGAGTATCTAACCTCTTTGTAGGCATCTGTTGAAAGTTTCCCATGGCACCCTGTAAATGTTGTGATATTTTGCAAGCTAAATTATGGTTACGGTAGATGCTGAACAAACATCTTAGCTTCCTTCTGAAGTGGCATGCTCTACGACATTATTTAATCATCTTGCACTACTAGACTTAATGACCAGATCATTGCAGTTGCTAGTTGATACGCTTTCCCCCCCGACTTCTAGACTGGCATTGTAATATCATGTAAATTATGGAGCATTGAATAAATATGCGGGTTATGTTTCTTAATGCTTTTGGAATTTTTGTTGGGTAACGCTAATCTCCTTGCATACGTAGGCTACATGTCACCTGATAGGACTTTCTCAAATTATCGTGGGTAAGAATAACGAATAAAAATCATATGAACTTGAAAAAAAAAGATCACATCCTTGTAAGTTTTACATAAAACATAATATCATGATTAGGATGGTCTATTATAGCCACCAACTATAAAAACAACACAAAACTGAATGTGCCAACAAATGTACAAACAAAAACTAAGATCAAGTGCTAATAGCTCTATTTTCAGAAGCAGAAGCACGAGATAACTGGTGTAGAACACTGGTAGGAGACGAATTGGATGACCTGAGTCCCAAGGCCTCCGCAAGAGGTCCTCCCATTGAGGTCACTTGATGACTTCTCCAATTGAGTTGTTGCTGCCCTCTTTCACTGCCTCTGGTGGAGGCCGTTTCCTCTCCATTTCCGGTGGACAGTTTCAGTGACACATCAGACTATGAGTTTCCAGGCATTGAAATTGATAGGCAGGTGGCAGAGTTCATCGAACTAGCATTAATTCCAGCGTTTTCCGGCTCCTGAAGGGACCGTGGCCAGTCATCAAAAAAATGCCTCAGAATGTGGGCGTCTGATCTACTACCAATCTCATTCTGGGGTCCAAAGAGGCCATTGGTTTCAGATTTGGAATCTGAAATACTGTCTTACACAAAAAGAGCATATGGGTACCGTACTTCAAAAAGATACATTAACCCAAGAAGGAAACAAAAGAAAGCTTGTACAGCAATTTGCATAAAGCAAAAGAAACGCGTATCTGCAGAAATTGTGGTTATGACTAGTTTGTACAGAACCTTGGACTCTTTCCTAAATTTGAGACAACATTGGTCACCATTTTACTGGGGTCTCTATTGTCCTACCCTGAACTAATTGCCAATAAGATTCCAGATCAGTGAGCTTGTGCTCTACCATATCTTTACATACATGTAAAATTGGTGAAGAGAGGAATCTAATTTTTACCTGTGATTAAGGTGGTGAAGAAGATCAACGGAAGAAAAAGTGGTCCCACTAGCATTCCCTATGAGCGGTGCTGCATCAGTCAGAGTAGAGGTGGTACTGGAAGCAGCACCACCCGAACCACCAATCCCACCTCTTAAAGCAGCTGCTGAAGAGGCGGTGATGGGGATTTCCACAGGCTTTCTTGAACGGCTGCGGCCACGGTGCACGTGGCGCTCGCAATACTTCTGGCCGGCCACCACGTCCCTCGAGCACCTCCATTTCTTTCCGTCTGTTCTCCGACAACGTCCAGGCTCCGGATCCATTGCTACTCTTCCCCAATAACCTATTTGTCAAAGAGCTCAAAACTTTCAACACCTAAATCTCCTAATCAGAAAACATGACTCCATTATCTTAAAAGACTTCCACAACTAATTAAACAGAAAAAAATCTCAGGTCAAAAAAGTACGCCATTTTCAGTTCGACAAGAGAACTGCACCGACCAGTAGATATGCAGAATAAATAACAAGATTCGGCAGTAGAAAAAGAAAATTTAACCATCCATTTTGATTTTTGCGAGGTCATGACTTCTAATAAGAGCAAGAAATGGCCAACCCAGAAACGCAATTCCCTAAAGGAAACAACTTGTGAACCTTTCGAAAGCAGAAACATAGAAAAACTAAGCCTAGTGGGTATCAGGCATTAACGAAATACGAAGTACACAAATTAGCACTCACAGGCTGGTTCACAATGAGAGAATGGTCGAAGAGGATGGTGTAAGAAATATGGAGGAGAGTAAAGAAGGCTCTTTTTGATTGGCTGAAGAAGTTCAGGAGGCACAGCTGCACCAGCCATCATATATCTGTAGATCAGTGCCTGCAACTCCAGCTCTTGCCATTGAGCTAGGCTAAAGTAACTTCCCATCCCTAAGTAAAAGAGATCGAAGTAAAAGTCAGCTTCGAGGAGTAAAACGAATAAACTAAGGCGCTCAAGAAGGAGACTTTCTGTAGCAGGAAGCATCCTTTCTGTTAGTTTGAAATGAGTAGATGTGCAAGGAAAAGAAAGTTTACCAGGAAATCTGACAGCTGTTGTTTTAGCTGTAGATATCGCTGACAGGTTACTGATTTTGCAGTTTGGGTCAGATGCAAACAAAGGGAGATACCCTGATGGTGGAGCTTCTTGTTCTTCTTGTTGCTGATAATGGGAATCAAGACGTAGTTTTGGCATCTTCGGAGGAGGATGTTGGTCTGACTGATTCTGGTTTCTACATTGCTTCAGATGCAAGTCCATAGGTGGGAGTGTTTTGAGTTACGTCGCTTGGAATTTCAATATGCTCTGTTTGGCGTGTTGGGCTGTTTGTGAGATAGGGTTTGTTAGAGCTTTTTGCAGGGGCTACTGTAGCTTCTTTTTATATCTTTGGCAGATGCTACCACAACAAGAGATGGAGAGACTTGTGCTCTGACAAGAAAACCTGCAAAGTTTGTTTGTGGAACTCAAATCGTCTGTGCCATTTTTCCTATGGCCAGTGGAGAAGCCTTGGGGTTCTTGAGAAAAAAGACAGTCAGACAAGACAGTTGATAGAAATATAGTGTCCAAAACGTAAAGATTGTCGTAAAAGAGACTGATAGAGAGAGGGAAGAAACAACCTGCAGTCTGTCTGTCGCCACTCTAATTTTTTTCCTTGGGAACAGCAAAAGTTTTTTTATTTGGTGCATATAATACAATATAAAGTAAATACGGAGTAACCCATGAGTCCATGACCCATCTGACATAAGATGCAAAGGAAAGTCTTAAAGGCCCCAAATACCCTTTGCTTGCCTTTTTAACTTCCAATATAAAACATTGATATTAGATAGATATTGAGAAGAAACTAAAGCCGACAAAAGTTGCACGTTCCAGATCAGACGGCATTTGCAGTTGCTATAGATATGTGTGCATCTCTCTCGGCCGAAAAAGCTCAGTACTTTTGGACTGCGCTCACTCCTCCACTTCCTAGGATCCTCTCTTGCCTCCCTCCATTGTCTTCATCTTCTAGTTACTGCTGCATTTGTCGCCTGTAAACTTTTGCATCTTGGTTTTTCTCCAACAACAGGTGGACTTATCATCTGAAACCCTTGAAGACATCCTTGAATGTGCTGTCCAAATGCCTTTGCTTGACCCTATCAGTTCCCCTTGCTTACGATAGACAAGGGATCAACAATAGGCACATCTTAAACTAACTCCAAAACATTTGATACATATATATTATTAATCATCACCACCCCATCTTCGAACTCCGGCGAATGATAACAAAAGTTGATGATTAATATCTCCTCGAAAATCTTCTGAATTCTGACAGTAACTGTGAGAACAGGAGATAGTGACTCAAGCACTTTGACTTTTATACCTGGTGATATTTATTTGGAAAGTTATAGTAAAGAATGTTTTATTATGAAGAGTCAAAAAGAGGAAGTGGATCGGAAGAGATTTCAGAACATAACCCATTTTCCAACTTTTGTTTTTGTTTTAATCCAGTTTTGGTCTGATTAGGACTGTAATTTGTGAGTGAGCCAAGAAAAACATCTTGGGATCAAATCAAACAGTTCTTAAGTACAGAAGTCACACGTCGTCCAGTATGTTGTGTTGTACTTGCGCCTTATTGCCAAAGGAAGGGCTATTATATTGTATTATATTATATATTCATATGTATAATAAGCTTTCTTCCATATAATTAAAGTGAAACGCACGCCATGCCACTCACTACTATCACGTGCCTTCACGTGTTATGTTGCATGTGCTCCTCGCCTCCTAGATTTAAAGACACTTTAGTTTCTTTTATTCAATAAGATTAATGATATTTTTATTACAAAGTGAACATTTTAGTTATGGGAAATTTTAATCGATACACAGTATTGTTTACTTTAGACCTTCAATTGAATGAATTTTATCAAAAGGCTTGAGATAAGAAGGGATTTGAGTCGTGAAAGGGCTTGATGATGGAGTCAAAAGGTAATTAAGCTTACTGCTGAGTCCAGGTCTCAAAATATATGGAACATATTACCTATTCCCGTTACTATATGTCTATCCTGATGAGCTACTTAGGAGCTCAAAGGTCAATTTCTTTCTTGTTGATACAGTTACAGCAACACTCTTATTGTTTAATTCAATAAACATATATTTAGTTAACTAAAATTTTAACCTCATCAGTTTAATATGAACTGTTTATCTCAAGTATTTATTTCATTATTAGAAAGTTTTCAATTCCATTATTTTCACCTAACCTTTCACAACCTAATCTCCCACACTAATGTGATCAAGAGCTTGCCATGTTAATAGATTTCGGATAATGCTCTCTAACTAATAAAGCAGAAAAATGATGATGCTAACTCCAAAACACATCAAAATTGGGTCATCAGAACTTTCCCCTGCTAATGTTGCAATAAACCAGATTGAAAACTGCAGATTGAAATGGACAGCCTTCACATCAATAGGCCAATCACACCTTTTTCTTTCGCTAAGACAAGAATTAGTAGTCATGGCAAGTTGCACAGTAACAATTACTTGTGATTTCAATTGTAACTACCAATGAAAAGTGATCACTTTTACGATTCACTTTTGTTTTTTTCTCTTAGACAACAAAATTTCCGAGGAAAGACTGTAAAATAGTGCCTGTAAAAAAACGTACCTAAAAGTTGGACGATGCTTCGTTTGATATTATTTTTGAACGTAACTTTATAAACTTGTTTAACCTAGAACAATAAAAGGTGATATAATTGAATCTTTATATTGTAAATTTATTAGGCTTTTTAGTTGTTTCAGGAGAGTTAAATCTATAAGCAGTGTCATAAGTACGTATTTATCAATTTTCATGTATTTCATAGGATGCTTTCACCCATCTTAGTGAAGATAAGGGAAGGCAAATTCGAGGCTTACTGTGTTAGACTCTTAAGTCCTATTGATAGAATTTTGTAGGCATTGACTAGTCTTGACCAATATTTGACACTCAGAACAACATAACAAGATAAAGACTTGCAAGTATGTAAGAAAAACAAGCATTGTCGATAAGTTGACATGTATTGGTGCATACTGACGAAAATCTTCGAGGAAATGCAAGATTCAGATGTGGTTGAAGGTTAGCTAGATCACATGCATAAGGGAGACATGTGAGAGCTCTAATGACTTAACGTGTGCTCAAATAGACACAACGTGATTAATGGACTTGACATGGGTAAACATTGGACCAAACCTGTATGTTATGAAAGGCTTTGGGCTTGGATGACCATCATTAATGGATAGAGACCAAAGAGAGATCTTGGATAATGTGGAGAATAAGATCATAGTAGATATACAACAATTCTAAAAGATAAAGATCATATGAGAGGATCATCTAAAGATAGTAGAGTTCTTCATGAATAAGGATGTATCATTCCTAGTTAAATGTAATCTCTTATCTTGTTTGTGTTGATGTAGCTAAATCAGATCAAAGAGAGTACTATTTGGATGAGGATGTCATCTAATTGGTTAGTGTGATGTAATTTGATGAGGATAGAGGTGATCTAGTTAGTTCAATTCAATTAGGATTCTGAATTGTAAAGCTAAAGATGCCTATAGATAGCTTATTTGAGTCTTGCTCCTAGGGAGGGGAGGTAGAGAGGAAGAAAACACATTGAGAGAGATCATTTCTTTTTATACTTTTAGGAAAGTAATAATGATTTGTTTTTACCATAGCTCTTGTGTATTTATTGTTGCATATGATTATTTAATACTTTCATAGATTATTTAATACTTTCGTAGTATTCTTACTTGAGTATGAGAGCTAACTACTTTCATGGTCGTGAGACATTTAGTAATAAGGTTTTGTTGGTCAAGAATCACGTGGGAAAGCTAAATCTTACTTGAATGGAACTAAGTGAGATTGTCGTACAGAGGAGTAGACACGACTTTGGTATAAGTTTGGTGTTTAAGAAAACCTTTGTAACGTATTGTTTATGTATTTGTCTCTGATTCTCAAAGTATGAGAAAGACACTTTCATCACTTTTGACTCTAATTTCTTCAAGTGTTTACCTCACAAGTAAGTTCACTTCTTTTTTTTTCCTTTTTTTCTAATTTATTTCATTATTTCATGTTTCCCCACCAACACCCCAATCATGAGTCTGTGACTTTGGATGTGTAAAGGTGAGCTCTTTTCAACCCAACTTATGAACCACCATCTAGTTTTGGTCAAATAAATCTTTTTGCATGTTGCTTCTACGGTTCTGCAAGTTTATGGCTTTGATAAAGGGAAAGTTCTGAACTATGAGTTTCCACATTTTAGGTTTTTGGCTCATTTCTATGTTTGAGTCAAAACTCTACTTTTATATCTAGTAGGTGTAAATGTTCGTTTGCCTAATCATCATGCCTTTCAACTTAAATTGAAGAAAGAGTTTACATTTCGCCTTTGTTTGTTGTATTTTTTCTTATCACCCTTATCACCCTAATCACATGTTATATAGAAATTGTTCTAGGGTAAGATTTGTTTTAGAGTGTGTCTATTCATTTTATGAGATATTTTGATGTATAGAGTTTTATTTTTTTGTGGTTGAATCACATTTTTCAATCAACCAAACAGAGCATGTGACTGTTTCCTTTGTTTTTAATTTGATATCATTTTATCTAGTTTCGTTTAATGTTTTTTTTTCTTTTCAAGTATAATTATCAACTCCTTTTCTTAAGTTTACATTCCCAAGTTTCACCTTGTCATTAAAATTAAAAGTAGTTACTTTAATATCTCACATCTTTTAACTTAGTATTTTAAACTAGTTTTTGTCATAGTTTTTATCACAATGACTTTTATCCATCTTTAACTAGAAAAAGAGACCAATGGATTTGGTTTACGGATTAATCCTCTATAGATCGTTTGTTTCATCAGATTGAGATCATCTAAACATTTCTAAATTGTGTCAAAAAATAAAAATATCATTTCTCGATTTAAAAAAACTTCAAAAATTATATTTTTCAACTTCTTTATTTTTTTTGTTCATCCTCTATATATGTTGCAAATAGCTTAAAACTTTCCCATTTTGGGTTTTAGATTCCATTTGTTTTTTGGAATTAATCTTCTTCACCATTCAAAAAGTTAACTTCTTATTCTTTGTCTTATATAGAAACTAGAAAGTCAGTTCCCTTTATAGGAAACATTTGTTAGATTTACTCCAACTGGGGTCTTTTTCCCCCTTATTTTCTCTATTTGTGGTAATTACTGTTATTTGAAATATTTTAATAAGAGGCTTTATCTCTACCTTTTTCATGATTGCTTTTGTTCTTCCTTTCTATTATTGCTATCTATTTCTAAGGGTTGATATTAACATAACTTATTTAAGTTTCTGCTTATACTATTACATTTTATTTTATTTTTTCCCTTTTATCTTTTTTTAAACCCTAATTTTTGTTTCTTTTCTCGAGCATTCTTATTGTCATTAGGGTGTTTTGTTTGTTTTGTATAGCTTGTGTTAGGTGTTAGGTGTTAGGGTAAGCGTGATTGCTTTAACTTCTTATGATAGGACTAGTCTTAGTAATTTGATGAGTTTTGGGGCAAGGAGAAGAGAAGATATTGACAAATTGAGGATATGTTCCTGGAACATCGAGAATCTTATAGAGAAGTTATTAGAATTAGTGGATATTTTGGATAAATATAAAATTTATATAGCGTGCATCTAAGAGATAAAGTAGATGGGGGTTAAATTAAAAGAGATAAATAGGTTCAAACGTTAGGATTCAGGATGTTTGAGGCAACAACATGGTGTAGGTATCTTGGTTGTTAAGGAACTCATATATCATGTTGTCAGGGTAAAGAGGACTAATGATAAAATTTTGTCCTTAAAGATTATCGTTGTTTTCAATATGGTTTGTGCTTATGAACCACAAATAAGGTTGGAAGAACAACTTAAACATCAATTTTAGGAAAAGCTAGATGAGGTGATTTAACAGATTCCCCTAATAAGAAAGTTATTATAAGAGGAGACTTTAATGGCCATATGGGGATGAACTTGGATGGGTATTCTTTTTCTCACGAGGTTTTGGGTACAAAGATATGAATGATAGAGAGATTGTTTTGTTGTAATTTTTAGTAGCATTTGATTTGGTGGTAGCCAACTCATTCTTCAACAAAAAAGAGGAGCACCAGGTGACCTTTAGTAGTAGAACTACGAAGACTCAAATTAACTACTTCCTTGTAAGGTGAAGTGATCAACCCAGATTTAAGGATTGCAAGGTGATATCTAATGCATGCTTGCCAACTCAGCGTAGATTATTAGTTATGGATCTTATAATTAAGGGTTGGAAAAGGACGAGAAGTTCTTAGAAGTGCATTAGAGTTAGATGGTGGAATCTAAAAGGAGACATTGTGAAACAACTTAGGGATAACGTAATGTCTATAGAAGAATGAAAATTAAAAAGAGGCACTAACTAGAAGTGGGAGGGAGTAATAGCCTTTTTAAGGAATGCAACTAACGAAATCTTGGGAGTTCCTAAAGGGCCTAGGGTTAGTAAGAAGGAGTCTTGGTAATGGAAAGAAGACGTACCAAAAAAGGTGAAGATCAAGAAGATTTCCTATAAAAATTTACTAGATAGCAACACAGATGAAGAGAAGGTAATTAATAAAGAGAGTTATAAGCTAATCAAGAAAAAGGCGAAGAAGTCTCAAAAGCCAAAAGTAAAGCCTACAAGAACTTATATCAACTATTAGAAAATAAGGACAGAGAAAATAAGAGTTAGAAAGGGAAAAGTGAGGGACTCAACTCAAGTTCATTGTATAAAGGTTGAAACAAGACCAATACTTGTGGATGAAAATGACATTGAGAAAAGATGATAGAGATACTTCTATAGCCTTTTTAATTGAAGTGGAGAAATTTTTTTTTCCTTAGGTGATCTTAACACCTATGAGAAATATCTTAGCTTCATTTGTTGCTGAAAGATCACGAAAGAAGAAATTAAAAGGGCTTTGAGGAAGATGAAGAGTGGAAGGGTAGTAAGACCTGATGAGTTACCTATGGAGTTGTGGAATAGTCTAGGAAAATAAAGTCTTATTTGGTTAGCCAAGCTTTTTAATGTGATCCTCAAGTTCGTTAAGATATTGAATGAATGGAGACTTAACACACTAATCCCTCATTATAATAACAAGGGGGGCATATAAAGTTGTAACAACTATAGAGACATCAAAGAGCTCAATCACACTAAGAAGTTATGCGAGAGGGGAATTGAGAAGAGTTTGATAAAAGGGCACATCTATTTAGAGAGACACCTCCTAAGATGATTAATGTAATATTATAGGGGCAGAAAAATGGTTTTCATTGACTTAAAGCAGACTTAAGATATGGTACCTAGGGAAGTCATGCAGAGTTGTTTGGAAGCTAAAGGAGTTCGTTCATATAACCTATATACGGGTATTAGGGATGTGTATAAACGTGATACAACTAGAGTAAGGACGACATGAGGAGATACAAAACATTTTTTATCAATATCAGGCTACACTAAGGATCCTCATTGAGCCCCTTCCTGTTTGCAATATTGGATGAGCTCACTAAAGATATCCAAATAGATGTGCCTTGGTGTATGTTACTGGCTGATGATATTGTTTTAATAGATGAAACAAAGGAGGGTGTTAATGTCAAGTTAGAAATTTGAAGGGATGCTCTAGAGTTAAAGAGCTTTAGATTAAGCAGGACTAAGACTAAGTACTTAGAGTGTAATATTTGAGGTTATAAATTGTACTCGATGTGGAGTAAAGATTGGCTCAGAATTTATACCGGAGAAAGATTGTTTATAGTATCTTGGATCCATCATATAAAGCAATGATAACATAGGTCACTGTATCAAATTAGGATGATTTAAATAGAGGGCGCATTAGGAGTTTTATGTGACAAAAAGATATCACCCAAGATAAAAGGTAAATTATATGGGATGGAGTGTTGGTCCATTAAATAGATACATTGTTATAAGTTAATGGTGGTGGAGTTGATGAGCCATAAAGTTGGCCTATCAAACATGTGCATTGTCATAAGTTAATAGTGGTGGAAATGAGAATGCTCCATTGAATGTACAACCTTATAAGAAGAGATAAGGTCAGAAATATTGTAGTAAGAGACAAGTTGAAAGTGGCTAACATTGATGATAAGTTAAGGGAGGCGTATATAGTTTGTACATATTAAGAAGAGACATCATGTTGCTCAAGTGAGAAGAAACAAGAAGATTGTATTTAGGGACAGTAAGACAAGAAGATAAAAACCTAAGAAGAATTAAGGGCAGTGATCAGACATGATATTAGCCTAATAGAGTTTATTGAAGACTTAGCTCTCAATAGAAAACTTTGACAAATTAGGATTCGAGTAGAGGACCTTATATAAAGAGGCCCTTCTCTTTTCATAGGTCTTTTAAAACTTTTAATTCATTTTTTTTTGTTTCTTGTGTCTTGTATTTACCCAAAATACTTTTGTTTGTAGTACTTGCTGATTTAGTTATTTTATTTATTTATTTCTTATTTTTCTAATTGCATGTTTATTTTACCAACCTATTTATTTTATTTCTTGTTTGTTTATTTATTTATTTAATTTTATCTTTATTTTTTAATTTATTTTTACTTTTTTAATTTTAACTATCTTTTATTTATTTACTTTTACTTGTTTTTATTTATATAGTTATTTGTTTATGTATTTAGCTATTATCATCATCATCATCATCATCATCTTTTTTCTTTTCTTCAAGTCAATTTCTCAAAAAAAAAAAATTTTCTTTCTTTTTTTCCTATAGGTACATCAGAAATGACCTCTCTATTACTTAGAGATAAAGCTATATACTATTAGATCTCTCCAAACTCTCAATCTCAGCAAAAATTCTGCTAGGATGTTATTGTTGTTATTGTATTATTTTTAGGATGCTAAAAAATTTTGTAATAAATAAATTATATACTTGCACTCATTTTGGATCTTATTTGTCAGTTTCAAAAAATGAAAAAATTGACTTTGAGAAAGAAGGGAATGCACCAGATTTTGGGAACCCTCTTTGTCCCCTAAATTAAGTCAAATAATTGACTTAAGGGGAAAGGAATTTTTTGTGAGGCATCTATTTTCATTGTAAAATTAGTACTTTCTCTCGTTCCTTAATAAGCGTTGAGCTTGATTTAAGTAATTCAATACATGTAAATGGAGAGATGATTTATAAAAAAACAAATGGAGAGTTGCTCCAACTTCTGCTCAAATTTAAGACAGTTAACTTTATTTTTTAGTTTAAATCTCATTCTCATGTTTTAAAAATTATTATTAATTTTTATATTATTATTTTATTATTACACAATCTCTTCTATTATGTTTTATTTAAAACGATGTACTATTAAAATTTTAATATAATTTCATTTTAGAGTTATGAATAAATAGAAAAATAACAAAATATGATAAAAATAACTTTATGATAACTAACAATACTACATATTAAATAAATGATTATTTTTAAAATAAGAAAAATCAAATAAGAGCGTAAAGCAATTCTTCCAAAGCAGTATGATACATGCCTAGAGTCACAAGGCAACAGTAGTTTGATATATACTTATTGTCATATGGTAACTTGGATGTCTAGTTCGTTGTTCGATAGTCAACAGTGCTTAACCTCTTAACTCAACTATGGAAGAAGCATTCACATTGCTCAAATTTTGAAGTGTTCAAAATCCGTGCTTGCATATAAATTTTGGAAGTAATTGAAGGACAATATATAAAAAAAAGGCAAAATCCATATCATTTTCTTATTGCTTACTTTGACAAGCTCACAACATATTTATACATGATAAAATAAAACTATGTACATGATAAGATCATATTATCTTTAGAAAATAAGAAATACATACAGGTTACTAGAATATTCCTAAGCACGATAAATTATCATATGTATTACGACACACGACATGATAATGAGCCTCCATTTCTCTGCAAAACTGCTACAAAGTTGGGTTTTGTTTGATGTCGCGTCCACGAATATTTCACATTATAAAATTTATTAATACTCTATCTAGACAATTTAATATAATATGAGAATAAAAAATATCTAATCTCTATACATTTCATCGTTACAAGGGGCTTTGATTTCTGGAAGAAAGCAAATTTTGCAAGTACCATCCTCTACTCAAGGGCAGACATTTGGAATGGTCCAACGTTTGTGCTCATGTCGAAGGTAGACTACCAGAATTGGGGTTTTAGTATTCACATGTGAATCATTTCAATCTAACAGAAATTGGAAAGGAAGCTCACCTACTTGTATCCTCTTATCCAAACAGGCACGGAGTAGATTAGGGTCCCCAGAACAAATGAGAGGATAATGGTTGTCAGGGCATACACATAGGCCCTCCAACTTCTTGTAGTTTCCTCCATTGCGTAGTATTCGGCCATGAATGTTGAAACTGTACTTAAACAACCCAAAAATCCCAACTGTATGCCGGCTGAAATAATGTTCCAAGACTTCGTATGCACCTGCATATTCATCACCTCCTCAATGACTCATAAATGCACACTCATATAACCCGGTATTTCATAGGCAGTTAAGGGTAAAAATTTCAGAAAGTTAAAGGGACGGGCCCCATTGATTTAGTGGGTTTTAAGCGAGAAAAATAGGAGTAACTTACAGCTTTTCTCAAAGTAGAGATTGCTGCCATGATGGCAGCCGCAGAGACGTTGGCAGCTAGAGTACCAAATGGTAACCATTTGAAATGTCCCGTCTTTCCCAGCCCACGTCCGTTGAGTCGTGCTAAGAACCACCTAATCCAGACCCCTGGAGCTGCAACTATGCATGCGACCCATAGTTGGGCGCCACTGGCATTAGTGTTATAGTCTTCTTTAAGCTGTGTGCCACTCACACTCAATAACAGAGCCAGTATCAGCAACAACACCACCATAACTAGTAAATGACGCTTCCAGCTGTCCACCCTCCAGGTGTTGCAGTTTCTATTTTTATTTAGCTTTTCGAGAAGTAACCTGAAACACTTGGCAGTCTCAACACCAAATTTGATGGAGTAGGCTGTCAAGAACAATCCTGCTAAAATGAAACAAAAATTGGCCAGATGAATGACACCTACTGATAAACAGCTCTTGCTCCATAGTACAAACATATCTTGCAAAGTGCCACGTTACCTATCAAAATTCCAACCACAGAAAATACCCACTGACCATTAGCACTGAGATCAAGCATTTTCTGATTCCAGCCACTGAATGTTGTGAGACTTCCCAAATAACCCGTCGTTAACCCAATGGCCAGATGTGTAGACACATTGGATATGTCTCCTTTGAAAACGAAACCCCACCATCCCATTAAGAAAGAGCCGACCTAATAGAATAGGCAAAAACGATTCATTAAGGAAAACAAACAACAAAATTTTGATCAAGGAAAAAAGAGAATATTTTTGTTTCTTTTAAGAAATCAAGAGTGGTTGATAGTAAGAAAAGTCCAGTTTCATCTAACACTCTCAGAATATATTTTAACATGTTAGTCCCCTCCAGCGCCCAAGGTCGCAGAGGTCTTGAATTTTGGAGAGACAAGTTGCTTACAGAGTCTTTAAATTACACAAAATGAAAAATCAAACTCTTAACTTCGAAGCATTCAAAGAATTGGAGTTAACAATTGAGGGTACATAACTCCACTCTCATATCTCCACCCTTGCCGATAAATATATTAATAATTAAATCAGTACAAGACTCTTGAAAATCCTAATATCTTGCACCTACAAAATGAAAAATTAATGGGATATGTGAACTGACCCATAAAATTATTTTGCATATCTTTTTCGTAAGGAAATTATTTGTCTTGAAGAAAACAATTTGCATATGAAAACAGTTGTCTTTGCTATTTTGTTTCTTGATGGCTTGGCCAAATGAAAGCCTTATAATACATAAACTAGAATGAAAGCACTAACCATATGAAAATCATGTGAAAAGCTCCACTAGTTGCATTCTTAACAGAATTAATTCATGCATATCTTCAGCACAAAATAAGTTGCTTCACCCATTACAATCAAGTATGATGGTGCTTGAACAGGCGAAATATGCATGCCAAACTCATGTGGTAATGTTACGTGGGAATATACATTGCAAAAGAGTAGCCCTTGTGCTTATGTTTTTGTAGAAGAGAGAGAGAGAGAGAGATATACCATGTTAGAAGGGAGATCAAGGTATAATGGGGAGTGATCACTTGTAACACCAGCAATCCCAGGCCCAAAAAGTTTTTGTAGCAAGTACCTTGTCAGAACCTTCAACATGATGTTTCAAACATTAGTTTACACAGAATAGTGGAAGAAACGAAACAGCGTCTTCCATCATCAAAAAGTGGACTAAAGAGGAAATAATAAAAGTTGGGAAAGGAGAGTGTGTAAAAGGGATTTTGTCAACCAATAACCGAAAATTAATTTACGCATGTACCAATGAGTCTCTCCTAACACTATATGATGCTAGCCTGTTAATACTTTCTAAAATTGCAAAAACACACCACGCAATAAATAACAGTATATCTGTCCAACTGTTCCTTCGTTAAATTTTTTCTTTTCTACTCTCATAACTTATTTTTTGGATGCCAAGCACCTAAATGATTATGGTAACTAAGGGTAAAGTGTTCTCCGAACCTATAACACGAAGGAAGACGGATTCTTTAATTTGGCTAAAATGTCAAGTCATTTCATGAGCTCATTTCGACTAAACTTCCATACTATTGACGTCAACGATCATCAAGTAACCAAGAAGTAGAAGCAGTGGTACTTACAAGTTGATAACGTATTCGTGAAAATATTATGTGATGACTAAATTTTTCAGACGTCAGCATTGTCAATAACAATTTAGACACTTACAAGACGCTGCCATAAAACTATTATCAAGGTTATATGAGGAAAACAGTATACAGATAATGCACTTACAAAATCAAAGAAGGTGTGCCAAGAATCCAGAAAAAATTTATGGGTATAACATTTAAGACTCATTGTATATAAAACGTGACGAATATTACCCCAAGAATTCCAAAAACAGCTAGATAGACAAGAGATGTGACATAATCTGCAAATGGTGACAATGTCAGAGCTTTTTCCCTCTCCTGAACATAGAAGTAAGAAACAAATAAGTTTTACCCATGTAATGAATAACTCAAAAAAAAGAAAAAAGTAAAAGAATACCATGTTATCAAAAAAGACAACATTAAAAACAAATAGTCTAAAGCTCACTTGGACATTTTTCTTAGAGTCGACCATTGCTTCAGTAGATAAAGGAGATATAATTTCTTCTGGCTTGGGTAACACTTGAGAACCTGAATGCAAAGCTGCTGCTGAAGCATTAGCTGTGAGCCCATTTGAATGAGACAAATTGCTTGATGATGGAGCAAAAAAAGCCGCGTTATCTACTGAATTATCAAAGGAAAGTCTAATGTTGCTACCATCACTGTGAAGGCTACTGCATAAAGCCCTATCACCAATATCACCTGCCTCTGAAACAATTTCACTTTCTTTTTCATCACTTTGGAAGGAAAAACGTCGTGAAAAGTTCAGAGAATGTCTGCCACTGCTAGCCCTACCAAAAGAACCACTTGGCCTTCGTTTAGACTCATGACTATCATGTTCCATGACTGCGACTGACTGCGACTGCAACTATGGACTTGCAAAGAGTTTACTTTCTTCCAGTATAACTGCAAAATTAGAAAATCAAAATACACATTTTTATGCTAAACACCAAAGAGAAGAGAAGGGCTGATGCAAATGCTGATTAAAGGGTTGTTTCTTAAAATAATGGTGAATCATCTACCAAATCCAGTTGGCATTAGTCTATAAATTGATTAATCTTTTCACATGACATAAATAATATAACGTATGTGGGAAGGAAAACAAAGATAAGTAGAATAGAATAGGCTATAATTGATGTAGATTATAGCTGGAACTTGAAAATAGGGCT
>JAOTAY010000004.1:28848410-28860309 GCA_025629805.1 Erythroxylum baracoense
GGGCTGTAGGCGGGAAGTTGGTTCTTGAAAGAAAATCGTTACTGCTCCTTAGACGTCTACTGCTGGAGCTGCCAGGAGGAGTAAGGGCACAGTCCTCTGCTAACCCTTTTCTGTTTTTGTTTGTTCTTATATACAGGTTGGTTGGTATTGTTCATGTGGAAGGAAACTCTGTTCACGACGAAACCATAGTTCACGACTGGATGGTAACACTGTTCATGGACGATGGAAGCACTATAGATGGATGGAAACAATGTTCCAGTGTGTAGGTATTGTTCATGCCGAAGTTCCTAATCATCACTGGACACGCAACTGTTGGATGTCCTATTGCCTTATCGGAATTACTGTTCACTCGATGGCGTTGCTGTTTACTGCCGGAAGTATTGTTTACTTCCAGCAGTCCTTACTGACTGATGGTTAAAGTACACTAGTGGATCACTAGAATGGGATTTTGTCAACTAAAGTACTATTCACTGCTGTACTGTTCATGCTGGAAGTCACTGCTCATGCCGGAAAACTCTGTTTCATTGCCGGCGACACTGTTCCTAGGCGGAACACTGTTCACCTCAGAAGCAATTTTCAAGGAGTGTGCGACATTTAATTGCCTAGCCTCACTTTGGATGCTTTCTCAGTAGAAGCTGATTATGGGATGTGTCGGGAAAAGTTATACACCTAGCCTACTTTGTGATGTATTTGGTATTTCTGGTCATTATCATTGGATGTATTTGGGTTATGGGAATAGTTGTTTTTGTTTAAGGGATTCCTTAAAGGATTGTTTATCGGGGCCTCGCCTCGGTAAACATTTCTATTTTGACTTTTGTACTACTACTAGTGATTTGTAGGATGCGCTGCTTGCATATTGAGGGTCGGGGTATGCCCCATAGGACTGTGTAAATTCCCAATTTTGGTATAATATATTTACATTTTACCAAAAAAAAGAGTGGAAGTAGAATTATTGCTAGCAGTAGTGATCATAATTTTTGTGATATTTGTTATCGAGCTAAACAAGCTCATGGCGTTTTTTCTCACAGTGATAATAAAGCTAATGAATGCTTTGCTTTAATTCATTGTGATTTATGAGGTCCTTACAAAACACCTACATCTTGTGGTGCAATTTATTTTTTGACAATTGTCGATGATCATTCACGTGCTATTTGGATTTATCTGTTGCTTGAAAAGAAACAAGTAGAACAAACAATTAGGAAATTTTGCACAATGATTGAACGTCAATTTAAGAAATGAGTAAAAGTTGTTTGTAGTGATAATGAGACTGAATTTACATGTTTGAGATCCTATTTTAAAACTCAAGGAATCTTGCATCAAGCGTCTTGTGTTGAAACACCACAACAGAATGGTCGAGTAGAGATAAAACATAGACACATATTAAATGTGGCTAGAGCATTGAGGTTCCAGGCTCAGTTGCCTATTCAGTTTTGGGGTGACTGTGTGCTGATTGCAGGATATCTAATAAACAGAGCCCCTTCATCTTTGCTTGATGGGAAGACTCCTTATGAGGTTTTGTTTGGTAAGCTCCTTTAGTATGGATGTCTCAAGGTATTTTGGTGTCTTTGTTATGCCAAATGTGTTTTTGTAGGGAATTCGTGGAGCAAGAAAGGATGGCGTTTGTATGATTTAGAAAATGGAGAATACTTTGTATCGCGTGATGTGATATTCCTTGAGAATGTATTTCAATATGCTGAGGACAAAGAAAAAGTTGCTAAAATTAGTAATAGATATGGTGATTGATGATGAGATGGATGTTGATGTAAACTTAACGGCGGGAGTTGACATTGAAGAAGCAAGGGGGAGTCCTAATAGAATTGCGGAACCAAGAAGGGTTGATCATGAAGTAGGTGGTATAATGGGAAATGATGAAGAGAATTTGGGAAGAGGCCATCAACAACCTAAAGCATCAATTTTGTTTAAGGATTTTGTCACCTATATTGCTCGGTGTTTGAAAGACCTCACTCGTGCTGAACCCAACTCCAAACAAAGTTTCTCAGGTATGGCTCCTTATCTTATATCCAATTATGTGACATTTGTTAATTTTTTGCAAAGACATCGGTGCTTTTTTGCTGCAATTAATGTTGTTTTTGAGCAAAAGGGATATGTCGAGGTAGTAAAAGATGAGAAATGGAGGGATGCTATGAGAAAAGAAATTCAGGCACTAGAAGACAATGAAACGTGGACTCTTGAGAAATTGCCTGCAAACAAAAAGGCCATAGGATGTAAATGGGTATATCAGGTAAATTACAAGTCAGATGGCGCACAATTGAGAGATATAAGGCACGGTTAGTGATATTGGGCAATAATCAAATTGAAGGGATTTATTACAATGAAACTTTCGCTCTGGTAGCGAAGATGGCCACCATAAGAATAGTGTTGTTTGTGGCAGCAGTGAAGAAATGGGTGCTTCATCAGATGGACGTGAATAATGATTTCTTGCATGGGGACTAAAATGAGGAAGTCTATATGAAGTTGCCTCTAGGTTTCTCATCCTCTAATCAAACAAAAGTTTGCAAATTGAAGAAATCCTTATATGGTTTGAGACAAGCACCAAGGTGTTGGTTCTCTAAGTTGGTGACAGCATTGCAAGAATTCAACTCGTCTGAATGTGTTGTTGTATGTAGATGATTTGATTATTGCTGGCAATAATGCGGATGTTATAGATAAACTCAAACAATATCTTAGCTCGTGCTTTCATATGAAAGATCTTAGATCACTTAAATATTTCCTTGGCATTGAAGTGGCTTGTGGATCTGAAGGAATTTTTCTATGTCAGAGGAAGTATACACTTGATATTATTACAGAAACTAGGTTACTAGGAGCCAAGCTTTGGTTCCAATTGAGCAAAATCGTCGTTTGGCTCTTGTGAATGGAACACTTATGGCTACTCTAGAACGATACCGACAATTGGTGGGACAACTGATATATTTGACCAGCACTAGACCTGAGCTTTCTTATTTTGTTCATATATTGGCTCAGTTTATGTAGCATCCAAGACTGGATCATTGGGAAGCAACGTTTCATGTTGTGAGGTATTTGAAAGGAAGTCCTAGACAAGGTATATTTTTTGTCATCTGATAGTGATTTGAGATTGTTGGCTTATTGTGATTCAGATTGGGCAAGCTGTCCTTTGACTCGTCGCTCTTTGGTAGGTTATGTCGTGTTGTTGGGTAAGTCACCTACTTATTGGAAGACCAAGAAGCAGTATACGGTATTTCGTTCTTCCTCTGAAGCTGAGTTTCTTTCCATGGCTGCTACGACCTGTGAGTTGAAGTGGTTGCGAGGACTTTTACGATTCTTAGGCGTGCTAGATGACAATTCTACATGCATGTATTGTGATAGTCAAGCAACGTTACATATTGCTGCCAATCTTATGTACTATGAGAGAACGAAACATATTAAGGTTGATTGTCACTTTATTCGGGATGAAATACAACGAGGAAGTGTTGTTACAAGCCATGTGCGTACAAATGAACAAGTAGTAGATATATTGATGAAGAGTTTTGGTCGTCATCAGTTCGAACACCTCTGTTGCAAGTTGGGCATTTGGAATCTTCATGCACCAACTTGAGGGAGAGTATTGGACATTGCATATATGGAAGGTGTTATATTTTAAGTAAACCTATATTATAGGAAATTCAGTTATGTGTTTAGGGGCTAATTTTAAGGAGTTTACAATTTAGTTAATTTAGGAGTCTCTGTAATATATAAAAATCGAAAGATTCATCTTTGAAAATACATATCAATTTCTCCATTCTAAATTTCACAATAACCAACCCTTTGGCTGCAGTTGATTTCTTCTGTAGGGAATTTATTTTGTTAATGTTTTTGAGTATGAAGAATTGTTTGTTGATCCCTTGCGTATAGTATCTATGTTGCATCAAACATTTTTGGTAGTAATTTCAATTGTAATCTAAGTACCATTTATAAGAAATCCCTAGTGTCTTCACGATTATTCATCACCTTTGAAACCATCAGATTGTAATACTGAGATTTTTGTGTATCATGAGAAGCTTTATATGTTTCAAACTCACGAATTAGTTCTAATTTTCATCTTGCAAACCTCCTTGATTGGGCCTCTCCAGTGGAGTCTATATATATGCAAGTTCTGTAACTAGCATGGTGGCTCAAGAAACAGGCCTAGTAGGAACAGGGTAGGTTCACACGTGCCTTAGACCCAAATGATTTACGACTTTCAGCTTACTAGAAAACAAAGCTGAAGAGCAGAAAAAGACACGTCTCATCATTCAAGCCACTAGCCAAATGTTTTGACCAGCTTGTGATTGCAGATTCCCAAACTAAAATTCTCTCATTCGTTCCTAACCCCCTTGAGCAGGCAAAACTTCTACCCGGAGTCCGTCGTAAATTAGCAAAACAACAGCGCTGAAATGATGAGCAACAAGGTGGATGGAGAAGGAAATCATGTGATAAAGATTTGGGAGGTGAACAAGGACCGATTAGATTTGATGAAACAGAAGATCTCCGAACCACCAAAACTGTTGACTAGAGCAGCCGGTAAGAACTCATGCTGCATCTTCAGAGTGCCACAGAGCTTCATCAATATCAACGGTAAGTCCTACCAACCTCACATAGTCTCCATAGGGCCTTTTCACAGGGGCGAGGAACATCTTAAAATGATTGAAGAACACAAGTGGAGATACCTAGGTTCTGTGCTGTCGAGGATTCAGAACATGGGTTTAAAGTTAGAAGACTTGTTGAAGGCTGTAAAGCCTCTGGAAATGAAAGCCAGAGAGTGCTACTCAGAAACTATTCATCTTGAGACGGACGAATTTGTAGAAATGATGGTGCTTGATGGTTGTTTCATCATTGAATTGTTTCGCAAGGTAGCGCATGTGGTTCAATTTGAGGAGGACGATCCTATTGTCACTATGTCATGGATCATCCCCTTCTTTTACAGAGATTTCCTTAGAATTGAGAACCAAGTTCCATACTTTATTCTGGAATGTTTATATGACTTGACAATAGTGCCTGGACTGGAACATTGTCCTACCTTGTCTAGGCTTGCTTTGAATTTCTTCAATAATGTGATACAAAGGCCAGATGAGATTATTGCTAATCTCAATGATCTCAAAGGCAGGCATTTGCTGGACTTAGTTCGGTCAAGTTTCATTCAATTCCAGATTTCTCAATCGCGAGATCTCCTTATGCCAAGCAACATAATTCATTGTGTATCGAAGCTCCGCCGTGCAGGAATCAAGCTGAAACCAGGAAAGGCAGATAGCTTCTTGGTGGTGAACTTCAGGCATGGGGTGATAGAAATGCCTCATATAACCATTGACGACTTCATGAGCTCGTTTTTGCTGAATTGTGTGGCTTATGAGCAGTGTCACAACGGCAGCTCCAGTCATTTCACCACATATGCTACTCTACTGGACTGCCTAGTGAACACATACAAGGATGTTGAGTATCTATGCGACAACAATATTGTTGAGAACTACTTCGGGACCGATGCAGAGGTTGCACGTTTCCTCAACAACTTGGGGAAGGAGGTAGCTTTCGACATCGAAAGGTGCTATCTGGCGCAGTTGTTTAATGATGTTCACTCGTATTACAAGAATAGTTGGAACGTTACTTGGGCAGGTTTCAAATACACTTATTTCGATACTCCATGGTCGTTTATTTCTGCATCTGCTGCGTTTATTCTTCTGCTTCTCACCGTGGCACAGACCGCCTATACCATTTATGGGACGTACAAATAGAAACCTCTAGTTTAGCTAGAGATATTCGTATCTTAGAAAGTCACAAATGCTTAACTGTGTCATCCTCTGATGTACGTATGCAATTTTAAGACTACAGATGGTATTTGTTGTTTTTGTTCTTTTTTTTGATAATTTATTTTGGTTATAAATTTATAGTTGAATTATTATGCTTTTGGGGACTTAATTAGATTTCTGAGTTTGTGCAATTGTTAAAACAATACAAGATGTGATTAAATTGAATTGAAATAATAGAATACTTAAGAGGCATATTAGTCTAATATGTTGTTAAAAATGAATACTATTTAGTGTTTTAAGTATAAGTTTTGATAAAATTTTTATTGAAATAATTTAAAAAATTATGTAAAATGTAAAAGAAATATTTATAAAAAGACATCAATAAATGATATCGAACTCAAATAAAAGATTTGACAAAAAAAAGTATATGGGTTCATTTTGACGTCTCTGTTGAATATTGTTTGATATTTTGATCATAACGTTTAATAAGAATATTGGATAAAGGTGATTCAAAATATTATAAAAGTTTAAGAGAATTTTCTACAAATTTTAATAAGATATGTAGAATTGATGTCGATTAGTCGGACCTTTACTATAAACGTGACTTTTCGTAAATTTGTATTTGCCTAGTTAACTCTATAATTTTTAGAGTTTAAAAAACCCTATTGACGGTTTTTTAAGGGTTTTTTAAGGAAATAGCTTAAAAAAATAAAGGAGAGAGGGACGATGACGGCAGGGGCTATTTTGAAGGGGAATACATCAATTTAAAAAAATTTTCTTAACTTTTACACACTATGGTAAGTGTTTAGGTAATTGTTTGCTTTAAGAAGAGTTTTAAGGTGAAAACATAATGCAGGATTGATTAACACTTGACATATTTTGATCCATTGTTTTGTCTTTTAGAATGTCTTATTTCTTCTCTATCTTTCACATTTATTTTTCTCTGATGGCTTAAGAATTGCTTTGATGTTTCTGTTAATCAGAAAACTTTAATGTATCATTAAGTTTAAAAAAGGGTGAGGGAAAAGGGCCTACGAACCCATGTAACCCAACTGCCTGGACACCCAATAACTATCGTCTTGGGCTCTATTCATTGGACTCAAAAACTATAAGTAACATGGGCCAAATAATCTAATAAGATCTCCCACTAGGCCTATGTTACGAATTGATGATTCAACAATAAACGTTAAGTGCACACTATACATTGAATTGATCAAGTCAACCTTAAGTGAATTAAGATGATAGGATCATTACGGTCACAAGTTATTCAACAACATGATTCCTTCCATGTATCACAGAGTCAACTCAATTAATGAAACATTAAGTGGGTAATTCTATCATTGTTATCGTACAGAACAATACTTGTAGACATCATAATGTGGATAACAATGAAATGAGCAAAAACATGACTGTAATTGAATTCAAAAGTGTCAATACAATTCAAGCAAGACAATTATATGTATATATACATGTCAGAGCGCTATGCTAACAAGGACTTATCTATAATGCCCATTCGATCAATATGGCCAATAAATGTTTTGGGTAGCAATCCTTTAGTTAACGGATCCGCTATCATCAGATCAGTACCAATATGCTCAATTGATACTTTATGATTTTACACTTCTTCTTTCACAGACAAGTACTTCAAATCTATGTGTTTCGCACCCTTTGAATGCTTGTTATTCTTAGAGAAGAAAACGACTACGGAGTTGTCACAACAAATTCTTAGCAGTCTGGCTATACTATTAATAATGCTAAGACCTAAGATAAAATTTCGTAACCACAATCCATGAACTGTGGCCTCAAAGCATGCCATAAATTTAGTCTCCATAGTGGAAGTAGCAATGACGGATTACTTTCTATTTGTCCATGAAATTGCTCCTCTAGTTAATAGAAATATATAACCGAATGTAGATTTCCGTGAGTCTACACAATTGGCATAATTCGAATCCGTGTAACCTACCACTTCGAGATGGGTTACCTTTCTGTATGTGAGCATATAATCCTTTGTACCTTGTAAATATCTAAGTAGTTTCTTTGCAGTTTTCCAATGGTCCATACCGGGATTACTTTGATATCGGCCCAACATTTTAACAACAAAATTGATATCTGGCCGAGGGCATGTTTGAGCATACATTAAGCTCCCAACTACTGACGTATAAGGAATAGACTCCATTGCTTTACGATCCAATTCATTCTTTGGACATTGCATTTGACTAAATTTGTTTCCTTTCTGAATTGGAACTATCCATGCGGAGCATTTTTCTATTTTAAATCTTTCTAATACTTTCTGGACATAACCTTTTTGAGACAATCCTAACAATCCTTGTGATCTATCACGGAATATTTTTATTCCTATCACATAGGATGCCTCACCCATATCTTTCATTTCGAAATTATTAGAGGGAAAATTCTTTACATCATGTAACAAATTCATATTATTAGCAACAAGAAGAATATCATCAACATATAAGACTAATATAATGAATTTGCTCCCACTAACTTTCATATAGATACACCGATCAACGATGTTCTCATCAATTTACACACTAATTTTTCCTTTCCTGTGGCCAAGAAACCTTCCAGTTGATTTATATAAACTTCTTCTTCTAAGTCACCATTTAAAAAGGAAGTCTTTACGTCCATTTGGTGAAGCTCTAAATCATAATGAGCTACTAGAGCAATAACATTTCTTAAAGAGTCCTTTTTTGAAACTGGTGAGAATGTCTCTTTATATTCCATGCCATCCTTTTGAATGTAACCTTTGGCATCAAGTCTGGCTTTATATCTTTCAATGTTGCCTTGCAAGTTGCGTTTGGTCTTAAAGACCCATTTATAAACCACTTGCTTTGCACTTTTTGGCAACTTAACTAATTCTCTGACATTGTTGTTATCCATCGATTTCAACTCTTCTTTCATAACGTTAAAGTAATTTTCAGAATTGGTACATTCTATGGTTTGTTTGAACGAGACTGGATCCTAATCAATGCTCAGGTCATATTCATGTTCAAGTGAGAAAACTTCGTAGTCACTTGAAATAGCTGGTCTTCTTTGCCTTATAGACCTTCGTAACACTTTTTTTTGTGGTATCACTTGATCATTTGTAACTTGAACATCATTAGCTGGTTCTTCAGTAATATGTTCAATTGGTGGAGTTAGAACATTAATTTGTTGTTCCGGTATGTTGCGTATCTGTGATGTAATAAGAGGAATAACAACTGGTGGAATCATATTTGATGTAGTAGGTTCTACTTGACTTTCATAAATATCCAATTTTTGCGGTTCTCCACTCTTATTGATTTGACCATTCTCAATGAACCGAGCGTTACTAGACCCAAATATTCTCGTACCATGAGTAAGACAATACAATCTGTACCCCTTCGATTTTTCAGGATAGCCGATGAAATAATCACTAACGGTTCTTGCATCAAGCTTCTTTTCATGTGGATTATACAACCTTACTTCTACCAGGCAACCCAAATGTGAAGGTGCCTCAAACTAGGTTTCCTTCCTGTCCACAATTCATAAGGTGTCTTAGGAATTGTCTTACTAAGAACCCTATTAAGCAGATACGCAACAGTCTTTAATGTATGCATCCACAATGATAAAGGTACAGTACTATAACTTAACATACTCCTAACCATATCCATAAGAGTAGGATTCTGCCTTTCAGCTACACCATTTTGTTGCGCTGTAGCAGGCATTGTGCATTATGCATATATGCCTCGACTTATAAGAAACTTTGCAAATGGACCTGGACATTGTCCACTTTCGTCTAACTTTCCATAATATTCACCACATCTATTAGACCTCACTATCTTTATTTTTCTATTTAACTGCCTTTCTTCCTCATTAATGAACACCTCTAGCATGTCCACGGATTGAGATTTTTCATGCAGCAGATAGATATAACCATATCGTGAGAAATCATCTATAAAGGTAATGAAATTTTTTTGCCGTTCCAAAAAGGAACGTCAAAAGGACCATAGATGTCAAGTGTATTAATTCTAGTACTTCCCTACTTCTTGTGGTTAAATGTTTGGATATATGTCTAGTTTGCTTACCTTTAATGCAATCCACCTATATATCCCAGTCAGCAAAATCCAATTGAAGTAAGATTTCATTTTTCACTAACCTCTGTACCCCTTCTTTAGAGATATGACCTAACCTTTTATGCCGAAAAAAGTAGAACACTCATTATGTGCACTACGTTTATTGCCTATAATATGATCAACATAAAACAGAGATTCAACAAAATCAACATCAAGATTGAAACGATCTAAACTATCAATTAAAGTACCAGAATCATAATAGTACTTGTGTTTATACAAAGAAAACTCACCATTTCCAATCTTAAAGTTAAAACCAACATCATCCAACTTTGCAATAGAAACTACATTCCTAGCACAGCCAGGAACATCAGGAACATAAGGACACTTTTCTAGATCCAAGTGATAGTCAGTGTCCAAGATCAATTTGTACGTCCCAATGCCCTTTATTCGTGCCTTCATTATGCACCCCATAAATAAGAACTTTTCAGTTTCGTTTATGATTTAGATTGAAAGGAATCCCTGTGTAACATGTGACACATGAGTAGTTGCACCAGAATCTAACCACCAAGTATTATTAGGTACTTCAATAAGATTTGATTCAAAATATACTGAAACATAGTATGTACCTTTCTTTTCGAACAAAGCCTTTTGTTTAGGACAATCCCTTTTGAAGTGACCAGGTTTTTTGCAGAAATGGCACCTCTTGTCTTTATGGATTCAGCCCTCATTTACCTTGATGGGAGCATTGTCCTTATCCTTACTCTTTTTCCCTGATTTGTTCTTACTACTACTAGCTCCATGATGAAAGGTGAGCTATATGTTCAGACCAATTAGCATGGTTCAGACTATTGAACTTGATCAGCCCATTTCCTAAAGTAAACGAATTAGTAGATGCTACAAACACAACATATAGCTCACACATTAATGCTTTGAGTAAACCTAAATAGATTCAAACTAACTAATAAACTTTGATTATGCGTTTAAATTCTCCTTTGGGTGAAATTTAAATACAAAGCTGTAACCTATCATGGTGCAAATATAGTTCACTATAATGGACAATCGATCATATTCTAGTCAACATGTATGTTATCTTTCAATATACAATCATATTAACCAAATATGTTGATAAAGCCCCTTTAATGTCATCAATCATAAACAATGGTCCACCTTTGGGTGATTTCTTAGCGTTATAATTAATGATCTCAATTGTTCAATTCAACCTTTATGTCATTTTAATAGCATCATATCAATATGAACAATTGAAAATTTTACAATTAAATGTCTAATAATTTCAAGCTAGGCCACTTTGGTGGCTAACAAGCTTTCCAAGCAATAAATATTTAATTGCACAATTATCATACATAAAAAAATTTAATTTGATTAGTTTGGTCTCTTTGGTGACTAACAAACTATTCTAAATTACCATAATGTCATGTATCATATTCAACGTATAATAGGAAAATTTTAATTCCAAGCATGGCATAATATAAAAATTCAAAATACCAATTAAAACAAATAATATGGCACTAATTTGTAAAATTATATTATGCATAAAAAATATGCATAACGTTGATGCATAAAAAAAATAAGTGCAACATTGACGCATAAAAACTTAAAATTAAAACTGCTTTGGTCTAAAACTAAAACTGTATTAAGCATTTGATCATTGATGACCTAAAAAAAATTTACTTTGAACAATACATGTGCATTAATATTCATGTTGAACGAAATATTAGTCATGCGCCTGTTGCCTCTCGTCTTCTTCCTGAGGCGCTGTGGCAATTTAGTTTTTTTTAAATAATCTTTCATGCCTGTTTCTTTCATGGTTTCCTTTCAGGAGGTGATTTAATCTGACAACTCACCATTGAACAAACTCAGAACTCATACCCATTCCAGAAAACAAAAGAGAAAGACGACATCACATAAACAATCAGTGGTCAACATAAATTCAGAAAGTAAAAAACCTGTAGTATAACAATGCTCTGATACTATTTGTAAACATAATGCAGGATCAATTAACACTTGACATATCTGTTGAGTTTTTGGCTCCTTTGTTGTCCCATATTGGTTGGGGACAACAATTGGGACAAGCCTCTTGACTATATAAGG
>JAOTAY010000004.1:28860409-28871135 GCA_025629805.1 Erythroxylum baracoense
AAAATTTGATTTATTTTCTTTTTTATTCATTTAAAATTTAAAAATGCAAAAGGCTTTATTAACCTTATTATACAAAAAGATAATTTTAGGATAAACTAGATTTTAAATTCAAAATTTTGTCTAATTTTATAATATTAACTAGAATTATCAAAAATATTTGTAACTCACACGAATTACTATATAAATATAAATATAAATTTGCTCATTTACAATTTTACACTACATTTACATAAATAAAATAATTAAACAAATAAGTAAATGAAAGCTTCTAAAATGAGAGGACATTGCTTTATCTTTTATTCTCTCTTTTCAAGTTCCACCAACTTTCTTCTATTCACCTTCTTTTCTGACATTTTCTTTTTCTTTGTTGTGCTTTTGTGTAATTGTGTCTTCGCTTTTATTCTTTTGAGTCAAGGTTAGCTGTGAAGAAAAAGTTTGATTTTGGGTATAAAATTCAGATTTATAGCAACAAGAACTAGTGGTAGTTGTGAAGGCTTGTGTGATTGGCTTAGGTGTTGGCCATATGAGGAAGAGATAATCGCAGAGTAGTGGTCAACGATAGCAACACATGAGGTAGTGAGGGAGAGATGGTGGTGGCTGGGAGATAAAGAGGAGAGAGAGAAAGAGAGAAAATGTGAGAGTCGGAGAGATGAGTTACAGACGCTGGATGGCTGTACAGGAAGGGAGCTAATTTTTTTTTCAAAAAAGCCCTTCCATGTTTTAAAATTTTCAATACCGGTCGGTACTGGCGGTACCATCAGAAATTATCAGTATCGACCGGTACAAATTACAAGTACCAAAAAATTTGATTTTGTGCCATTTTTTGACCGGTATAATACCTTCCGTTGCCAATACCTAAGCCAATCACATAAGCCGGAAGCATATGCTTATTAAAATATTAATCATTACACTCTGAGAGTGATAACAAAGAAAAAAGTAAGGACTTAAATTTTTTACAAAAAGTTAAGATAAAAATCATATTTTTAACAAGTGTTTCAAAGAATCATTATTAAGATTACATCAGTACTTCATTAGTCCAAATCAGGACATGACATATGTTAAATTTTTGATTCATATATAAAAAAGTACTAAAAACTTAACTTAGGATACTACCAATAACTTTTTGAAAATGTTGAGATGTAACGTACTACTATAGATAATGGTAAGGACTAATTTAAATTTTTTAAGAAACATCAAGAGGCAATTTTTACTTTTTGCTAAATAAAAAGGAATCTCATTAGAAAAGTAATAAAAAGTAAAAGATTATTTATTTATTTATTGTTTAGTTTCATTTTATCTATTTTAATTAAATGAAATTGAAAAAATTGCTGATAAAAATTTTTATTTTCTATTTATTATTTATAGGGTACAACCAAATTAGTTCAGGAGGCCTGATAATTTTAGATGTGCTTAACCTCATTTATGCTGTCATATTTTTCTAGAATTGTTAACATATTACTTCCCTATATAAACGACGATTACAAATCAAATGTTTGAGAAGGCATTGGATACAAGTCAAACCCAACAACAAAACCTCACAGCGATTACTTAAATCTGTTTCGTATTTCTAGTAGTGCAAGTTATGGGTCGACAGTTTAGGCTTTGTCAATTTCTTTCCCATAAAGTTTAGAATAGAAAACAGGCAGCACGTCCGCCACAGTTAACAAGAAGTACAAGAAACCGCGATTCACGACTACGACCTTAGCATCAAAGTCAAAATTGGGTCTTATCTCTCCAAGATGATTTGGAGAGAGGAATGATTCTGCAGACAAAGGACAGCTCAACAGATGATAGACTTTTGACCTTTTAGTTTAGGACATACCCCTTCTCCAAGAAAAGCAGGAAATGTCGTAAATCAACTTTGATAAATAAGTAAACAGGGAGATTTATTGACGGCTAGTTAGTTGTAAGAAATGGTCTGTTATGCTCGTGGATGGAACTTGGAAAGTGCCAGCCAACAAGCATAGAAGGTGTCAATCCCAGTCTTGGGATTGAGATTTAGTCAATACATATTTCCTATACGACTCTGTGTTCCGGGTTGAGTTTATTTGAACATGAGGTCTAAGTCAGGAGTATGTTAATTCCACTTTGAATTGTCAACATGTATATTACTTCCCTATATATACGTGGGACGGTTCGTTTTTGGCCTAAACACAACTTATCCAGAACGACCCCGATCACGCAAAGAAAGAGAACTGATCATCTATCGCTTAATTCCCACCAAGCTCCTGCAATTCTTCTACGCTCAGAAATCATGCAAGGCCACGATTTGAATAGGTGCCCTGATACAGCAGCTACTAGTTTTCCTCAGCCCGTGAGACCTGTTAACAGCTATAATATGGAGCCTGTGGTGTCTCCTCCAATTGCATATCCTTATAACCTTGAAGAGAGATTTTCGCAGGCAACTGCTACGGACAGAGAAGAGACGATGGAGGAACTTCTGAGTGCAATACTGGAATTGTATGAGAAACTTCCGAAAAACGTGAGAAGCCAAGTAAACTTGGAGAAGTTTCATATTCCAAGCGACAAATTGAAGGATTTAAAGTTGGCAGATTCGACGAGTTCGACGTCCCGTGGTGTTGAAGGACCTTTGGGGGATTTGTCGCATAAACTTGAGCGTTTCAAAATAAGAACCATACAATTGGGAGGTGTTGCGAAGGAGGAAGATGATAAACCATCGTGAACAAGTTAGATCAATCAATGACTTACCTTTCCCCTTTTGGTTATGTGCATTGTCAATTCCTTTCGATAATTCTATGGTGGAAGTGAAAGGAGATAATCTCCTTATTGTAAAGAATTAAAATACCTATTTCTGTAAACTATACTAATTTGTGGACTTCTTTTAAAAGAATTACGTTTGGATTTCTAAAGAAAATTAACACAGTTATCGTTTTATCAGAAAGTATAAATTCTTCCCCCTTGTAAAATCGAAAGTCAAGGGAGCCTAAACTATCACTTTGGGCCTAAGTTAACATCCTAAGATTTGCCAACTGATAACCTACAAAACCCATCTATCTGGACTCCTGTTTTTGTTTAGCCCATTACTAATAGGAATTGAGAATATTCTCGGTCGAACTACCGTAGACGATATGAGAAATAGATTACAAATTTTAAAATTTGATGTAATAAGATAATACTTATTTTTCTCTTTCTTTTTTTATCTGATTTAAGTTTATACTATGACCAAAAAAATGCAAACAACGTCCTATTTTCAAGAAAACAATTGAATCTTGTAAGTTCAAATTACTTTCAAAATTTGCCTCAATTTTATTTTCCAAACTGACATTGAAATGTGATGGAATGATAGCAAGGATAGCAAAGGGCCATCTGAAAGGACTGCCTCGTCAATTTTTTAAAAATTAAAAGTGTATAATTTCTTTTTTTAATTGGGTCTAGGCCTAGGCCTAGGCTGCTCAAGCCTAGGTTTACCCAAGATCTATCTCTTTTAAGCAAAACAATGTCGTTTTGCGTAAAATAGTTGAATCTTGGGTTGATCTAAGCCTGGGCCTTGCTCATGGGCCAACCCGTTGAAAACATTTGAATATGAGCCCATGGGCTAGCCCATTACTATCCCTAAATGATAGGTACCTGATATAGAATTTATAAAGGAAAAGAAAAACTTACCTTAATACATATCATAAGTACGAATTTTAATTACAAAAATTTAATTGTATACTTTATATGATTGGAAATCAGTTTTTATTTGTGACAATATTAGGACCATTTATGGCAAATTATATGGGCTGGAATTATTTACATTTCTCTAACAAATTCAAAGATAATATAGTTCAATTGAAACTTAGCAACAGATAATTTTTATTGATCTATTGGGTTAAATAAAAGAACATACACTTAAGGCTAAAAGTGTACTTTAAACCTCAATGTTTACAATAGAATACAGAATAAATCATAACATTTTTAAGCGTTTAAATTTAACTCTAACATTTTTAAAATATTCAAAACAAACCCTAAGTAGATAGAAAATTTAACAGAGGCAACTCCCCACTGTCTAAAATGCATAACAGGAAGTCTTAGTGGCAAGTTGGATCACTTTTGACCCACTATAATTCTATAACGAAAAGATCCTATTGAATTTTAGTTTATAGAGGACCATGTCTTCAAAACAAGCCAACTAGGTCTCAGAGAACAACGAAAAGACAATTTCAATGTGCATTTTAGCAAAAATTGCCTTTTCTTTTATTGACTAAAGTATACCATTACCAACCATCCCTACAGGTTATTCAAAAATGAAAGTTAATATTGGATAAACTATATATGCATAAGGATTTTAGAAACCAACAATATCTCCATTACACTTATTAACTTTTATGAGTTAAATCAATTAATTGGTTCAACTTTTATTCAATTTAATCTTTGATTTGAATTTTTTTTACAAGCATATGATTTATATATTGTTACTTTAGTATAAATTTAAGAGCTAAATATATCGATTCTCTTGGAGTTTTAATCTTTATTAGTACAGATGGTTTAATTCAACTTTTTGAAAAGGGAGTACAATTCATTTTTTAGTTCGTTTGGTAGTTTCGTACTTCTTTCATAAATTAAGTGTTTTTTTGTTTTTTTTGATACCAAAATCTCCATGGTTTTATTAATTCTCGCGGGGTTCAACCCGTGATACTAGAAGATGTATTGTTTATTAGCAAGTCAATGCCTTAAGCCACACCCAAATAGCTCAGTGGTAAAACAGTTGTGGCTTAAGTAACTAATGGTAGGTTTAATTCCTATATAGGGTTTTTTGAATTTAAGAATGAACTAGAAATGAAAGGGAAAACGTATGGTTGGAGCTTTACTTGCTTTAATAGTCTTTATTACGTCTTTATGCAATTGACAAATATGATCCATGCAAGCTTTAGCATCATCACTAACAAACATTGTAGTTGGTAAAGGAACCAAGTCCAAAATATGATTAGAAACTATCCCATAGGCTAGCTCAAATGGTACTTTCCCTGTAACGGTGCTGTTGTAAGCAAATTTTCGTTATGACAGTTATAGATCCTAAGTAGTAATATTTTCTCTAGTAAGACATCGCAACAGATTGCTTAAAGTGCAATTGGTCACCTTTGTTTGACCATTAGTTTGTTAATGACATGTTGTAAAGTACTTCAATTGGGTTCCCAACTTCCTCCATAAAATTCTCTAGAAGTTACTCATAAATTGCATGCACGATTAGAAACAATAGACATTAGAAGACTCTACTTTAGGGGGAGAAAATCTTTCTTTCTCATATTCAAATGTTCCTATTGACCTAGTAGTAGGGGTCTTCTTTTTGTTATTACATAATGTTATACTACGGAATGAATTTAGTCACTATATGATTTAGCTCTTTTAATATGGACATGGCTTAAGGAAGCAAATGAATTAGGTTCAAGTAGTTTAGCTTAGCCAGAAAGAGAGATGGAGTCACTAAATCTTAACGTTAGATCCATTATCTCACAGAGTGAACGATATTCAGATCAATCATTAAAAGAAAAGTAGGACAGAACTATTAGCTATGAACAAGTCTTCTTTCAAACACATTTCTCTTATCCGCTAATGTTAGCTCTTGAGGGGGGAAGTGATTAAGGTATTCTTATTAAAGGAACAAGCCTTACTCTTTTTTTCTTTTGTTTTAAAGGGAAGCAATATAATGATTACTATATATAATTTGATATCATGTTTCTTATAAACCCCTCACGAGTCACATTGAAGTTACAACTAAGGAATGACCAATGAGGGCTTACCTAGCTCAGTAAAGGTTTTTGAGTTTGGACACATCTTGTACTTTTGTGAAAAGTTTAAACTGATCCCTATCTCAGTGAATTACCTTTCCTACCCCTCTATTTGATTATTCTATTGATTTTGATGCTTATGTCAACACGATCAATCATTCCACAGCAGACAACCATTCATTGTCAGAAATTAGTTGAATATAAAATTCCATTCTTGTGTCTTTTCTATCCCCTTTATCCTATGGGTCGATCTGTTTATTGATAATGTTAAAGAATCGATGAACTGATCTTTGTTCCTTACCTTTTCTTAACAAACAAAGAGTAGTTGACCTTCCTAAATTGATGAATGCCCACTTGGTTCAAGAGCGAACCCATATTTCCTTCAGAGGAGTTCTTGCTGTGATATTATTCTTGGCTTAGCCTTGTCTTTCCTATCTCACATATACATTTAATAAAAAATTGAGGAATATATATGCTAAAGGATGTGGTAGATTGAACACCTTCTAAATTAGCATGGAAGTGACATGAAGCTCCTTACCCATTAAGTGAAAGCATCCATCCCACTCAGGAAGATTCTCCGACCCCACTACTCACAGAGACTTCTTCTAGCCCCAGGTGGCTACTGGTCTTTCGGAGATACAAGAACGAGTGCTTAATTAACTTTGTAAAGGTTAAAAAGTCAATATCATTGAACATGAGTAGACTTAAGGCTACTAACCCTACAATGGTAACATTAATTACAGATTAATCCATCTTTTATCACATATATCGGCCTGATGGTATGTCAACATCCTTTTATGCATATGTAATTGAGAGGAACAACATATTGATTTGACCAATTTTGTCTTTTAATAATAGCACATACATAACAACCTATTGATTTGACCAATTCTATCTTTTAGTAGTAGAACATACTTACATGTGTGTGCTAGACTCATGTTTTAAGAACTAGTAAAGTAAATAAAAAAAGGAATTATGCTGCCCTACTGACAATCTTCAATCTAATCAACCTTATCTTCCCTAAGGCCGAGGGAGAGGGGGGGACAAGCTGAAGATGACATGAGTGACAAGGTATGGATCTTAGCATTCTAGTCATACCTTCTGGCCTAACAAATGCTCCTACTTCATTATTCACCCTTATGAACCAAATATTCTACCCATACTTGGACTTGGTAGTCTATTAGGATGATATTGTTATCTATCGTAATAACTTGGAGGAGCATGTATAACACTTAAAGACATGGTTCCATATGTTAAAGGATAATTCGGTTTATGTTAATAATGTTATAAGAGGGAGAAGCATTCCTTTGCCCAACAATTAGTCTCATTCCTTAGGCATTGAATTAGAAGGGGAAAGATCTCGTGTTATCGTATATTTGATCACTGTTGTATTTAGTCTTTAACCATAAATTGAATAATGGAAATTTGCTTCTCTCCATCCATTACGGCAAAAAGTGTTTTAGGCAACAGACAAAAGTGTAGCTATAAGTATAATTATCGTTGCCTTTTTATTAAGGAAACATAATTCATATCGTTACAAAAAGTGGCACTGCAATAAGTATAAATCAATAGAATTTTTTAATCAGACAACAAAATTAAAAATGTTGCTTTAAGTATTTACTAGGGCAACACATTAGTTTCAAGCTATAGCAATAATGTTAAATAAATATTGCAACATTTAAGTTCTTTGTAACACAACAAAGTGAATTTTTTAAGGCAACAATTTGTAATAATAAAAGCAACAATTTATTCTTTCATTACCAATATTATTTAATGTAAAATCAAATTCTTGTTATTATGTATGCAAAATCTATATATAGATTAAAAGAAATATATAGATATTAATGTATATCTTAATTGTGTTTATACTATCAAATGTAAACGACAAAAAATTGCATTTATATATAATATATAGCCTATAAGGACTTGCAAAATTCAATATTTAACATATTCAAAATACAAACCAAATTACATTTGCTTTTATTGTTACAAAACACAAAAATGAATTCTACAATCCTCAACAATTGTAAGAAAAATTACATGGGCTTCAACAACTCTTCATCATTTCTAGAATTCGAAGTCGATGTTCGGCATCTTTACATTGGCTCTGTAACCTTTCTCGAAGTCCTTTGGAAGTATAACATACCTGCTCTTTCATACTGCATGCATTCCAACTTTTTGAAAGATACTAGAATCTGTAAGCATATATTTAGTTATGATGAGGACAAGATTCTATTCAATATGAGATATTATGGTGAAAACTTGCACATTATTTCATATGGAAGAACTCTTAAAAATACTTGTTCATTACATTTAACACACGTATGTAAGGAGTTCTCATAGAAAACATGCAGGAATGTATCATCTGAACCACACATAGAAGAAATTTGGATTTTCATAAGGAATAAACTCATGCAAATCAGAAAGGAATGGAGGGACAGTACCTTCAGACTTCATCACCTCACAGGTGAAAGGTAAAGTGTCGAAAGAAAACCAATCAAGGGGAATATCTATATTGTAGTGACTAAAGGCCTTAACTAAAAATTGAACATCAAAAGCATGGGCATTGCGAGCCACAAATAGAATGTAGCCATTAGGTTTTTGATGACTTCTAACAGCCTACAATAATATTGATGTCAACTCTTCCATCCTACAAAAGTTCTCAAATAACAGTTGAAACATGGTTAGAATAATTAATTTGATCATTAACTATGAACAAAATGCAACTATAATAAAATTACTAGTAATTTAAGTATTCAAACAATTTTCATCACTAATCCTTGTGAAAATCAGTCTTTTTGTTGTTCATGCTAAGAGTGAAGCACACAAAGATGAGCTATGAGAATGAATATTCATAACTTCTTGATAGCTTGATCTAATCTTAGTAACAATTTTTATGAATTATTTGGAATCCATCATCTGATGTTTACAACAAGGTACACACTTCATTTAACAAACTTGAGCACAGATACACATTATATTCATCCACCCTATAGTTCAATGAATATATGATTGTCTTCAAAGAATAAGAATCTAAACATCCTTTTGCAATACAAAAGTAGAAGTAATCGATAAACTCTGTATCTTTTTTAGCTTGAAAGTTGAAAAGCAATCTTATATCCTAGTTGACATTGCAAGTACTCAAGCATATGGAAAACCATCAATCCTATGTAAAATGTGAAATTTTCAACGATTGTCTAGTCTCATTGGCTCTTCACAACTCTCCTAAGTTTGTGTTAACATAGAGATTAACTTTTCATCTTCGAAGAGAGTATTTAACACTTGAATAGTTTCAGGAAAATTTACAATTTATCAAAAAATTTTCAATTGTTTACTTCTATCTTAATCCGGAAGAGAAAGAAGAATATAAGGAGCTAAACAACAATACCTTGGAACTTCAGGCCTGTAGACCATATCAGTTGTAATGCCATAAATATGCTAACTAGTAACATGTCGAAGGAAATGTTTTGAACTTTTATCATGTATAATTGTGATAGCAAGGTTCAAAATTTGCAAACATATCAAGTAGTTAAAGGAAAAGAGCTTGCTCTATCCTTCTTTCAACAGACTGAATAGTAATGATGTTTATCATGAGAATTTATAAATTAGAAAGGCTAATCCTTGTCACAATTCCCATAATTGTACAAGTTAATTAAGAATAATTAGGTCTAAAGGTCTAGTACACCCACCCAAAAAAAGAAAGGACATCTTATAGATATTACTGTTGTCTCCTTGCATCCTTATAAACTTCATAACCAAGCCTTGAACTCAACAATAATTTGAATTTAATTTGAATGAATTAAGAAAATTAAGAAGAGAAACTTATCAAGCCTAGCACCTAAAAATTAACTGATAAGTAGCAGAGATAATGGAATTTGATTGCTCGGTGACTAGATGAATTTAAAGTATAACAAACAACTGTAATTTGAATGAATTACAATACTTGGACTTTGTATTAAGTTAGAGCCTAACCATTGCCAGTGAAGTGACAGTCAACACATTTACACAGTGAAGAGATGAAAATACAAACAAGAATAATATGGTCAACTTATGTAGCATAATAAGCCCATATTGGTGTTTGAAGATAATGAAATTTCATACATTATTATTCTACCATACGTCCAAAAAATTAAAGGTAAGACTAATCAAAGAAGACAAACATTATTCAAACCATCGTTATTAACAATCTTTGATTTATCCTAATTTACAAAAAAGACAAAAAAAAAGAATAGGAATGCAGGGAGCATTTCATCAAACACTTAACTTGCAATATACCATATTACGATTAATAGACATCATAATCACAAATTAGCTAAGTTGTCAAACCACAAATCATAACCACTCAATACAATACTCTCTAAACAATGATGCCTAGACAGTGCTTAATTTAGACACAACTTTGTTTAAGAAACTAAATTGTGGAATGCAAATAATCTGAAAAATTGAATTAAAATTAAAAGACTAATGTAAACAATGGACAATACCACAATTGCTGAAAATCTGAATTCAAGAATCTAAATGCTAGAGATTACTTTTTCCTTATTTTCCCTCCTATTTTATTAATTGAATTGTGTCTCACCATAGATTTCCGAATGTACTATATACCCTCTCTTAAGGTGTAACTATTTTGCCTTAATCGAATTAATGGGAATCGATTGAACGATCTCTTAACCTACCCAATGACTCTACCAATTTAACTAGTTATTAAACTATCCTACGGGTGATCAATTGACTAATCGAGATCTCTCTTCAAACTATTCAATTGACATAATGATTGCTAATTTATAGGTCGCCAACTCTCGTTGTACAATCCTACACGAATCTCATCTCACTCACTCTTTCGATTTGTTGCAAGACAATAATTTAAAACAATAATCATTAAAGACACTTCATTCAATTCAATAAAATAATAGTTTTGATAAAATAATTCAAAAGTAATCCCTAAAACGAAATCAGCCTAACATGGTCTCCATAACATCATCAACAATCAAATAAAC
>JAOTAY010000004.1:28871614-28887263 GCA_025629805.1 Erythroxylum baracoense
AGCTAGGTTAGCATTAATGATAGGTAAAATCCCCTTTCTCATAACTTGGTAAATTCTTTGGTTAATTTCCATTGTGCATACTTGTTGCTCAATTGTTAATTCCTTTGTGTTTAACTTCTAATTTTATTGGTTGAATTCAATTCTCGTATTTACTTCCTGTTGTATTGTTTATTTTTAGTTTCATATCTTTTCAACCTTAGATTTTTAGGATTAGATTAATCCCCCTCCTCGAGAGATCGACACCTCTTATACTACAATCATGACCCATGCTTTTACGATATTTGAGGGCTTATAAATTTTAAAGCTCAAATAACACGATCACATATTTATAAAGCAAGTCGAAAGATCATTAAATAAAGAAGCAACTTAAAGCAGTTATCAAACTTTAAGCCTATCACATTAACTTTCTTATTATTTTCATGATACGATTTGTTGTGAGTTATGCACTTTATGTTTTTAAAAATTTTCTTTGGTGCCTAGTAATTAGGTATCACTTATTTTTCTGGATACATTATAGAAAAAAATCAGTTTGGCTTTATTTAAGAAGACTCTAGTCTAAATGATGATTCTGAAAATTAATTTGGCAATGAGCTTGTTCAAAAGTACTTTCCCGAATGCCTAAACTTAAAAGAAATCTTTAAAAAGAAAAGTTATCTTTCTTTCTTTCTTTGTAGGTTTGATATATAAAACTTCTGATATATGACTTTAATAAAAGAAAGAAAAGTGAGAGGCCATAATTTTTATAATAAAATATTCTTAATAAATGAATGTAAAAGAATAAAATAAAAAGCCAAATTTGATTAGGAGAAATAAAATACAAACCTGGATTCCAATTCAAATGACCTAAGTGGAACATCCTATCAAAGCCAAAAATAAAAAATCATTCCAAGTTCTAGGTATCAATTCACTAAACCATATGCATTCCCCTTCTTTAAATTAAAATATAAAATATTTTTAATCCTTATAACTAATTTTAGGTATTTTATCTTATTTTCAAAGCATTAAGACCCAACTTTAAACATTTTATCTTACTTTTCAAGTCCTAAGAATCATTTTACTTGAATTTCAAGGTATAAGATCCAAATCTAGGCATTTTATCTTAATTTCAAGCCTTAAGATACAACTCTAAGCATTTTATCTTAATTTCAAGTCTTATCTTAATTTAAGTTCCTAAGACACAACTAAGTCATTTATACATTTTCAAGCCCTAAAAACTAACTTTAGGCATTTTTTAACCATAATTTCAAACTCTAAGGCCCAACTGTAGGCTTGTTTTTATCTTAATTTTAAGATTTAAGACCCAAATTTATGCATTTTATCTTAATTTCAAGCCTAGATCTACTCTAGGCATTTTTTTCTATTTCAAAGACCTATGACCCAACTCTAGGTATTTTCTCTATTTTAAGCCTTAAGATCTACTTCTAAGCATTTCATCTTAATTTCAATCTTTAAGATCTACTTTAGATACTTTCCTATTTCAAAGCATGCCACCCAACTATAGGCATTTTCTCTAATTCAATGCTCTAAAATCCATTATAAAAATTCTATTATTAATTTTAAGCCTTAGGTAAAATCATAAACTTTTAAGCATCTAAGCTTATGTTCTTTTCTTCATTCTTAAACTTAGATCAACATGCTTCAAGCATATGGATGTACTTGGCTAGTTCTAAATTCTATAGCATTGACAATTTGATGGTTTATTAGATAGTAGGTGATAGTTGTGCATTAGTCTATGTTTTTCTAAGTAATTGGCATGTGTTTCTTGCATGATAGTTGATTATTGTTGTATTTTAGTATTCATTTTGTGTGTTTTCATTTAGTTTGATTTTTATTGTTGTTCTTTTATATTTGATATTAATTTAGGGTAAGAATTAATTATTTTTATGTAGCAAGGAAGATTGAGCAACTTGAAGATTGAGCTAGAGATCAAAGAAGAGAAGAGAAGAGGGAACTTTATATTGCAAAATCCCACGATCTTGGGAATCATGCCAATTCCCACGACCATAGGAAGTTTAACCTGAGACATTTGTGGGGTTCAATTAAAGTTTAGGTTTTTGGGACTATATAACATATTAAACCTCCATGGATGAAAGAGGACGAAAACCTTTTATAGAAAAGAGCCTCCTTGAGTGAAGAATACAAGTTTTGAGTCTTGAGAAAGGTGAAGATTCAAGGATTATCAACAACAATTGGGAAAATAGCACATCAACATCAAAAGTTCCAGATTTTGACAAAGAAGAGAAGGAATTTTCTTATTCAATTTTCTGTCAATTTTATCTTTTCTAATCTTTGTATAATGGAATATTTGTGTGTTGATGATGTTATGGAGACCATGAGTGGCTGATTTTTTTTAGAGATTGATTTTGAACTATTTTGTTAAACTCCTATTTTATTGAATTAAATGAAAGTTGTCATTGATGATTGTTGATTTTATTTCTACCTGGCAATAAATCAAGAGAGTGAGTAAGGTTATTTATGTAGGATTGTACAATGAGAGTTAGCAACCTATAGACTTATAATCATTGCGTTAATTGATTAGCTAGAAGAGAGATCTTGGCTAATTCAATCGATCGTCCGTAAGATAGCTTAATAACTAGTTAAATTGGTGGAGTGATTGGGTAGGTTGAGAAATTCTTCAATTGACTTCATTAATTTGATTAGCGACAATTAATTACACCTTGAGAGAGGGTAGTTAATACATTCTAAAATCTTAGATGAGACACAATTTGATTAATAAAATAGGAGGGAGACAAAATAAGGAGAAAGTGATCTCTAGTAATTAGATTCTTGAATTCTAATTTTCTGCATTTTTGTATTGTTTATTGTTTATTATTAGTCTTTTAATTTTAATTTAATTTTCTAGATTATTTTCCTTAAAACAATTTCTTTTTTTGAACATAGTTTGATCTGAATTAAGTGATGTCTAGGCATCAATCCCTGTGGGATCGGTATCTATTTTCTACCTACAACTCACGACCCATATACTTGCAGTTTTTGAGCATAAAATGAGTAGATTGTTTTACATAATTACACTCAACAATAGGGAAACAAAGCCCATACTTAAATGAGTCATGGTAAAATCCCACCTCTCTGGCCTTAGGATGATAAATGTGTCTGTCATCCTCAAGATATTGAAATCGTATCTCCTCAGGGATGTGAAATTTCTTCATCTTCTTGAACCCTTCCCTTCTTAACTTGTTCATCTTTAGTCTTACCTTAGTTATTGTAAAATCCCCAGGAAAGGATTCCAAGGAAGAATTGCAAAGGTTGAATACTTTCTTATAATTGGTTAGCCTAGGCACATATGATACCTTACAACAAGTCATAAACATTATGAGTGAGGGTGACGTGGTCTTAATAAACCTGAGAGATACATGACTATTATTCCTATGATTTGATGTCACTAATCTTACATCATAATATCATTAAAGCTAGAGCTACTAACCTTATTTCTTGAGTTATTACTATCATCCCTATTACTTTCCATGAATTAAAAGACGAAAAGGAGGTATATAACCTTACCTTTAAGAAATGTGATAGGCTTGTCGAAGCACATTTAAGATAAAAATTTTAAAGAGAAAGTTGGCAAACAAACAAAGTTAAGGTTGGATTCTTTCTCAATAATGTAGGAAGATGAATAAAAGGCAAAGGTAGTTTCTCTTTTAAGAAAGTAAGCTCAATGTTTAAAAAATAATAAAATTTAGTCATTTGCCATATCTTATGCCTTTTATAAAGGAATAAATGAATGAACTTGACATAAATTAATGGTTAACAGTAAATTAACTATTCATTTCCCTACAAGTAGCATAAACATCTTTATGTTGTGAGGGATAGTTGTATTCCATAGGGAGTATTGTAACAGCCTAGACCACCCGCTATAGATATTGTCCATTTTTGGGTCTTGACCCAGCTAAGCCCTTACAGTTTTTCTCTTCCCACCCTCGAAAAAACACGTCTATGAGGGAGAGGTATCCATACCCTTATAAGGCGTACTTCATTCTCCTCTCCAACCGATATAGGAATCTCACAATACACCCACCTTTAGGGCTCAAAGTTCGCGCTGACATACGGGTCCAGTTATTGGCTCTGATACCATTTTAATTGTCACGACCCAGAACCACATCAGGCATATGACAATCGCAGCATACCCAGGCTAAGGATACTCACAGTACCCTTAACCTGACTATGCAAGGCTAACTAGATATCTTTAAAAACATTCAGCAGCTCAACGGCCGTATTTTAAAAATCCCAAAATGAAAAAAATCTGTAAATGAGTTTCAAACGCATTTCTATATTCACATTAAAACTTTACCGTAACTTATAGACTTTGAAGTCCACTCAAGAACAATATCAAAAACAGTACAAAATGTTCACACATAAAGTCATTTACAAACCATAAGACAGTCAAAAGTTAATTTACAAACTTATAAATCATATCAACATAATCATGAGCCACTATACAACAAAAGTACAAAACAGAGACTACCACGTGTGGTAATACCCCGAAAACGTCAAAAGATTGCATGATCCACTCAGAATTTCAAACTCCCTAAATTAACCTGCATGGTTGTAAAGTGGAGCGGGTGAGTACACTATGTACTCAGTGAGTGAAAAAAAAGACATATATCACAAACAGAACTTGGTAAACACCAAAACGGTCTAAATAACCTAAGGACAGTTTTACACATCTAACATGCACATAACCAGCTATGAAGTGAATATGCACGACATAGAAACACATAGACCTAGTCTGTAACTCGTGCCATACTAGTTAGAAACCACACAGGCTTAGCCTATTAATCACTCATTCAGTGAACATAGGTTCCAATTCTAGTATACAAGAGTAGAAAAGCATCACATGTAAAATCAAATCTTGTCGGGAAGTTAAATCTCAGAATAGGAGAAAATAGTTATATGTGTCACCACTAGTCCCAAACTAGTGTGCACACCCACCAATCCCAGTGTTAACTCAACTATCATCTGTGGTGAGTCTAGACTACGGTCAACAAGAGCATCATGACCCTAAGTGATGACCTCGTCAGTGACCAGACTTTTAGGTGTGCAATCACTCACAAGTCCTGTAGAAAGGTGTCGATACGAGGATTTGACTTTTATGTACCAACGTTAAAGGTACGGGGGTCGCTTAATCTGTTGTGCCTAGCACACGAATGGCAAGTTGTTATCTCACCAATCACAAAAATCATATACAAATATTAAGTACTAACATCAAGTAAGGCAACATGCCTTTATTTATTAGTCCAACCAATAAAATGGAACCTTGCCATGGCTCTAAGCCAAAAGAGAACACATACACGTGGCATACATGACTCGGTTATACATATGTAAGTTCCAAAACATTATTTCATGCAATAAAAGTCATCAGTTGCACTTTAAGTGCAAAGTTGTTCATTTGAGATTCAATTCTATGATGCATTACCTAGGTTTAAAATTCACATACAAGTCATCATGCATGTCTTGGGATGTCCTGATCCCATTTGAGAGATATGTTTCCCCCAACTCACCTTAAAAGAAGGTGTACACTCCTTTGAATTCAACAATCCTCAGTATGAGCTCCTTGATTCACAACTTCCGAGCCTTTATACATACAAATGCAATATATTTACTATTCAAACATATATCTCATATTTATACACCATCACATAAGTGTATAAAACATAATATCATAATTTTTAAGGTATAAGATTCGGCCATGAAGCTTCTCATATGGTTACTTCCCTTATTATTCACATAAGCTTTCTTTTACATTTACTAAGGCATTTAATGCCTTTGATCCAATACTTACACATTTCAAATCATATTTAAGCACATTTTTAGCCAAGCACATTAGGCCACTACTCATCAATCTAAGCAAAAATTGAAGTTTACTTTAAGTAAACATGAAAGTCTCTTTCCAATGCACACCATCAAAATCCTTAAATCCTAAGCCAAGTTCACTTAGGCATTTTATCAAACACCTAAAGGCATAAACTTGAAAGCCTCCTTCTAATGTATTGCTTCCTTATTTTTCATCATCAATTCACATTATAAATACATAGTTAACATTACATAATTCATTTAAACCATCAATTTCAAAAGATATTCAAAATTTCACCAACTTTCACCAAAGAGAGAACATTTCAGTTTTGGCTTAAAAAAGCTTCTCCATGACTCATTTCATTCATCTAAACCATGTCTCGTGCACAGTCAAGCATGGAGAACAGCATATCTTAACACCAAACTCAAAATCATAATGTAGAGAGAGATGAGACAAAATTTACCTAAACTTTTCTTTAGTTATATCTTAAAATCCTTTAAGAGTTTCTCAAATCTAATGATAGATTTGAGTTCCTTGACCCCAAATTAACTTAGAACACCTTGGTTTGAGTTGGAGAATCAAAAGAATGGTGGAAGTTTGATGATGACCGAAATTCTTCTCCTTCTCCTCTCTTCTCCTTTCTTCTCCTTTCTTTTAATTAAAAACAAAGTGTTTTTAATGTTTTATGGCGGGATGCACAGCCACACAAAGAGAAGGGATCTGGATTTTTTACTCTTCTTTGACCAAACATGTTGAATTTACCTTTTTGCCCTTAGTTTATGTGAAATTACCATTATACCCTTCAAACATTTCCTAAATTTGCAATTAAGCCCAAGATTTGAGAATAACCAACACTTTTATTTTCATTTTGATCTCCAGACCTTTAAACATTATAATTAAGCCCCTTAACCTTATAAAGTTACATATTGGTCCTCCAAGAATTGACAGATTAAATTTAAGTCCCTTAACTTTTAACAGGTTGTAAATAAGCCTTTATGTACATCAACTTTTCAAATTAAGCTTTCTAAGTGTCCCATAAGTCTGTAAATCATGTCTAATCACCACTAAGGCTTTAGAACACATTTAACTCAGCCACTGTGGCCATATCCACCCAATGGAATCAATTTTACACAATTAGAAGCTTATATGTTTGAAATCTCCAATATTTCGCATACCGAAGAACTCTAAGTTCATGTAAGGGCATATAACATTATATATCACTGACATATATACCGAAAAGATTCAAATACATTTTTGAACTCATATACAACCATGTATATATCAATGTATAGTAGTATCTCCAAGTACGGACCAATACAAAAGGGTTTAGAAAAATCAACGTTACAAATACTCCCCCCTCAAAAGAGTTTTGTCCTCGAAACTCCTAAGTCAAGGATACAAATAAACGGGGGTACTAATGTCTCATATCATTCTGAGGTTCCCATGTCATCTCTTCGACCCTGTCGCTCTTCTTAAGAACTTTGACCATGAGAACTTACTTACTGCGTAACCTCTTTATCTGTCGATCCAGAATCTGGACTAGTTTCACCTCAAAATTCAGGTCTTCTCTCAGCTCCACTGAAGGTGTCTCCAAAATATGAGATGGGTCCAGTATATACTTCTTAAGCATCGAGACATGGAACACATTATGGATCCTATCCAAATACGATGGCAATTCTAACCGATACGCCATAGTCACGATGTGCTCCAGGATATGAAAAGGTCTGATATATCGAGGCTTCAAGGCCCAAAAGCAGACAATATCTATAGGCGGGTGGTTTAAGTTATTACAAGTATTATCAAGGAATTTTCTAAATGACAATTATTGTCAAATCATTAACTTATCTTCATGTAGGACTGATTCAGGAAACCTAAGATGGTTGTCTAAAGGTTGATGTTTCTTTAATGTCTGTCTTTAATAAGCTTGTATGGGTTTCTTGATTGGATTTAAAGAAACCATGTTAGATTATCTTGGCTTGATCAGTATAGACTTGTGGTAATGTAGTTAAATGATTAAAAGATGATCCTCGATTGGTGTGAAAGGTTCCCTTGACTAAAAACTATATCTCAACAAACTTGAATACTAAAAGTTTCATTTTATATCAAATCATTAAAAGAAATTGAGAGGGGGTGGAGGAAAATAATACATCTATAGCAAAACATGATATGGGCTTAGATAAATCAACAAATTTCACTCTCTTAGATCGGACCCAATGCGTAAAAACTCACTTGAATAACTATCATTTTGTGGGCTTACTATTAGAAAGGCCTTCTAAGCATAAAGCATATACCAAAGTTACGCCTACGCCTTTGCACGATAATCTTACTCAGGTCCATTTAAGTAAGACTCAGTCTTTCCCATATGATTGTCTACTAATGAAACATGTTCTCGAGTGTCTTATAACTATTATACTATTTAACTCTCTTACACGTATACAAATACTAAGAAAGCAATAAGCAATAAAAGGAAAGCAATAAAAGGAAATAGTAAAGCATATAAGAGATACCATGAAAGTTAACCTTTATTACTTCCCTCAAAGCATATAAAACAATGCTCTCTCTTATTTTGATCTCAATATATTGAGGAGCAAAGCTCAAATGAGCTATAGGTATCTATGACTTAATGACCAAGTTACAAATTAGAATTCTAATTGAACTAAACTGCCTAGATTACATCTATCCTTATCAAATTGCATCACACTAACCAATTGAATGATGCTCCTATCTAAATAGTAATATATCTTATTAAATATATTTACATCACAACTAACCAGATAAGAGATTATATTGAATTAAGAAAGATACATCCATATCCACGAAGATCTCTACTATCTTCAAATGATCCTCTTACATTGTCTTTATGTTTTAAAGCCGATGTATATCCCATATGATCTTGTCCACCACATCATTAATATCTCCCCACGATCTCTATGCATTGATGATGAGTTATCCAAGCCAAAGCCTTTAACAGCACATTGGACTGATCCAACGCTCACCCATGTCAAGTTCGTTAGTCATGGTCTATTTATTTAAGGATACACTAAGTTCTCAGTCCATCAAAAATAACCTTAGCTAAGTCGATCCACACAAGGTCTAAAACTCTACCAAAACTTGCACCATACTTGATCTAACCTACTAAGTTATCTTAGAATTCTTACATGCCTCACTCATATGTGTGATCCAACTAACTTTCAATCTAAGGTCCATCTTATACTGGTTGGCCTTCATATACTAAGGGGCAAACACTTACTTTGTAGCAGGTCCACATACAGATTTTATGTATACTTAATGCTTAAAATCAATGAAAATAGGACTCATTATCACATGTAAGTAAAATCTTAATCATGGACCAACTAAGGTTTATAGTAGAGCTTGGATCCTACTCTACTAGGATAAAGCTCGATTATGCTTCTTAAAGGATTGATTATAAAATTGAGGCACTTTAATATAAGTTCTCATAAATACAACCACTAAGCGTAATTAGGGATTACTCTATATACTTTGCATCCTCTGTTTGCATTAATTTGACCATCAGAGCTTCTTTTTTTTAAAATATCTTTAAAACCCTAAATAGTTGTTTTTATAGATATGTAGACCTAAGGTCAATCCAATATGGCTATACCAAATTTAGAATACATTTTTTATTCTTGTGAAAAAGTTAAAATTGAGATAAAAGATGATGAAATGTACCATCTAATAAAAAATATTCAGTTATTAATGTTGCACTATTGCTTCTCTAACACGAGTTAACTTAGATGCCACATCCATGTACTTGAAATCAATGGCCACACCTTTATATATGCCCATTTTTGTTGGGAAGGTGAATACACCTTCACGGTGTTTTGACTCATTGATTGATGAACAACATGGATTTAGGTAAATGCTCTTGATAATTACGAGTGGATTGATCCTATTCTTGTTTTTCTATTATAGCTTTTATTTAATTTTGATTTTAACTTTTGTTTTCTAAATTAAAACTTAGTTGATTATTGGAAAATTAAGTAATAATGGTCATTATTTTATTAATTGTTAAATTAATTAAATATTATTTATATTATTCAATGATGAAATGAAATTGTGAAAAAAATCACTTTTATAATTTTATAAGTTATAAAAATAAAAGAATTCTTAAAAAATTTAAAATAAAATTAAAAAAAGAATTGAACGGGAATAAATTGTTTTCAATAAGGATATTTTACATAAGAATGTGGGCTCTTTGACAAAAGATGAAAGGAATGCTAGTAGCATTCATATATAAGTTCTTAAAATTTGAAATTTTAAATAAATAATTTTGACTAAAGTTGATAAGGCCCTGTTTGGTTGAGGAGTTAGTAATGTAATGGAATGGAACGTAACACACTTCCATCGTTTGGTTGAGGGTTTCATAATGGAATAAAATGGAATGGCATAGAAGCGGAGGGCTTCATGTTATGTTCCATTCCATCCTAAATAGTAAAAATAAGAAACATCCGATTAGGGAGGTTTAAGATAGAACATAAACTAATAAATATATGCTACCTAATATATCCTCAATAATTTTTCTTACTACTAATTATTTCTTCTAACCCTAACCTTACATTTTTCATTTCTCCCTCTCTCCTTGTCTCCGACTCTCCTTTCCGGTGACTCTCCTTTATATGTTGCTGTTGAAGTAAATCACACGTTAATATAGAATTCACGTACAATATATGAGATACACAAGAAAAGGGGGGGTTGAATTGTGTATTCTTTTTATGAATACAAAAACTTTAATATATCTTGCTAAGAACTTTTCCAACTATTAAAAGAATACCACAAAAGTTATACAAAAATAGTTACGTAATTAAATCGCAAATAACTTCTATATACTTGTCTAAAAACAAAATAGAATAAAGTGAAAGGTTAGAAGATAGACGCTGCGATTTTTATACTGGTTCACCCTAAACTATGGGCTACATCCAGTCCTCAGGGTTCGTTTCAGATTTCACTATACTTCGACAATTTTACAAGTATTCTTTCTTCCCTTCTAGAGCCTCTTCAGGTCTCTTACCTAAAGTATTCTTTCTGTATCTTAGCCTCTCCAGGCTCTTATCCTTTTCTTTCCCACAATAGAAAAATGTTGTGAGCTTTTTGTTACAATAGGGTTTGCTCTCTAGTATCGCACTTTTGAATACATAATTTTTCTTTGTAAGTAAACACTTGAAAGCTCAAAATGATTAATCTCACGAAGGTTGTTCAATCTTCGACTATGACTAGTATATATAGCCTAAGTCTCCAACTGCTTCTTGATTCTTGATAACTACTTGATTATTGTAAAACTGTTATTCAGTTGAGTTTTGTAACTAACTCCAACTAACTAACTGTCCGACATACTAGCATATCTTCATCTTTGTACCACCTGTGTTTTCCTCTCCTTCTGTGTTTTTACTTCTTCTATGTTTTGCACTTCTTCTGTGTTTTCCACTTCTTCTATGTTTTGAGCTTCTTCTATGTTTTGCGCTTCTTCTATGGTTTCACTTCTGCTGTGTTTTTCACTTCTTTTATATTTTGCGCTTCTTTTGTATTTTGCACTTCTTCTGTGTTTTCCACTTCTTCTGTGTTTTTCGCTTCTTCTATGTCTTTACTTCTTCTGTGTTTTGCGCTTCTTCTGTGTTTTCCACTTCTTCTGTGTTTTCACTTCTTCTGTGTTTTTACTTCCTATGTGTTTTGCGCTTCTTCTATGTTTTTTCTATGTTTTCCGCTTCCTCTGTGTTTTACATTTCTTTTGTATTTTCCACTTCTTCTATATTTTTTGCTTCTTCTGTGTTTTTTGCTTCTTCTATGTTTTCACTTCTTTTGTGTTTTCTGCTTCTTCTGTGTTTTCACTTATTCTGTGTTTTGCGCTTACTTTTATGTTTTCCACTTCTTCTGTGTTTTCCACTTCTTTTGTGTTTTTCACTTCTTCTGTGTTTTCCACTTCTTCTGTGTTCTCCGCTTCTTCTGTGTTTTCACTTCTTCTGTGTTTTTTGCTTCTTCTATATTTTGTGCATCTTCTGTTTTTTTACTTCTTATGTGTTTTGCGCTTCTTCTGTATTTTCACTTCTTCTGTGTTTACCACTTCTTCTACGTTTTTCTGCACACTTAACACACTTATCAAAATAGTTCATTTATTTCTAATATTATTATTATTTGATTGTTACCAAAATTAATAATCGTGAAGTCATCTTGACTTAACAGTTGGTTCTTCCTGTCACGAGTTATTCTTATGCCAAGGATCTGCTTAGCTGGTCCCAAGTCCTTCATGGCAAAGGACTTGTCCAATTCTACTTTCAAGCTTTGATTTTTCTAAGGATCTCGACCAACAATCAACATATCATCAACATAAAGCAAAAGAATTATGAAATCACAGTCAGAAAATTTCTTGATGAAGACGCAATGATCTGCCGTTGTTCGGTTGTACTCATTTTTCTCTATAAATGAGTCAAACTTTTTATACCACTGCCTTGGTGTCTGTTTCAGACTATTCAAACTCTTCTTTAATCTGCACACCAACTTCTCTTCAATCCGAGTTGTTCTTGGCTTGGCATCCAGTCTTGATTTGGAAGTTGAACAACTTAACGTAAAAATTGCATTCTTACATGGTGATCTTGACGAAGAAATTTATATGGAGCAACCCGAAGGTTTCCAAGTCAAAGGAAAAGAGACGCTAGTGTGCAGATTACCTAATTCTTTTGCTTTATGTTGATTGTTGGTCGAGATCCTTAGAAAATTCAAAGCTTGAAAGCAGAATTGGACAAGTCCTTTCCTATGAAGGACTTAGAACCAGTTAAGCAGATCCTTGGCATGAGAATAACTTGTGAAAAGAAGAACCAACATCTTTGGTTATCGCAGGAGTGATATATTGAAAAAGTGTTAGAAAGATTCAACATGAGCAAATCTAAAAGTATTAGCTCTCCACTCGCCCGCCACTTCAAACTAACTTCCAAACAGTGTCCTACAAATGGCGAAGCAAAGGAGGAGATGAAAAAGATTCCTTATACTTCTGCGGTTGGCAGCTTGATGTATGTTATGGTATGCACAAGGCCAGATATTGCTCATACAGTTGGAGTTGTAAGTTGATATCTTGCAAATCATAGAAAAGAAAACTAGGTGAAAACGATCTAGAAGGGGGGTTGAATAGATCTTTTAAATTTTTCTCGAAGTGCTATAAAACAGAGAATTAAAACACACAAGATAAACAAAAACAAATCGAAATATAAAAGAGTAAAGAAGAGAGGAGAACACAATATTTATAGAGGTTCAATGCTAAGACCTTCGTCCTCTACCTAAGCTCCCACTTAGGATTTTTTCAAAGCTCTTTACTACACACTTTTTAGTTTAGTGTGAACTCTTTCAATCAACTTGACTTCCGGCTCAAGCTACACCTTACAGATGATTTGTTTTCTCGGCACAAATCCTACCTTCCAAGCGATTCTTCTCTAAATACTCAACTCACAATAATAACAATGATAGTAATGAAGTAATAAAGCTCAGTACAGCTGAAGACAATCTAGATATGCTATGTAAGTAATATGAGAGCAATGAAAGGATAATTTTCACTATAGTAATTATGCTTCTTTTAGAACTTCTGTACTAATTCCTCTGAAGTGAAGACCTTTATTTACAAGCTTCAAGACTTTCCTAGCCGTTGTAGAACACTCCTATGTAAAAAGATTTGCTCCCATTTGAAATTGTTTAACAAATTTAAACTCTGTTCAGCTATAACTGATAGTCGACTAGTACATCATAGTCAACTTGTCTTTTAAGTGTTAGTCGACTAGCACACTCTTTTTATATGAATCTTCAGCTCTGTACTTCGAATAGTCGACTTATAACATGATAGTCAACTTGTCTAATTCTCTAACTAACAGATCTGATTGATGATAGTCGACTTATAACATAATAGTCGACTTGTCCAGTACTCCAACTAACAGATCTAGTTGATTCTCCAATCTTTGACTGATGAGATACATATTTAAAATCCTCATGCAATATCTTCACATGAATTCCACGTTTATAATTTTGATACTCATTTAGTCGACTAATGTAATTTGTCAAAATAGGTGCTTCATCTTTGACTATCATTAGTCAATTCTCCATCAGCACAAATAGTCGATTTGTGCAAGTTTCAGTCGACCAGTGTTCCATTTTATTAACTTTCTGAAATTATTTCTTAACCATTTCTTTAATTTTTATTATTATAAAAACATAAAAGGATTTAATTTTTTAACCTCCATTGGTCCAACAATCTCCCCCTTTTTGATAATGACAAAACATTTAGAAATTGTTTAAGAAATTAAAAACAAAGAAAAGTTGATCAAGGTTGTTATGCCTTGTCTTTTTAGTTAGTTTGTCTCCCCCTCAATCAATGAATCAATAAACTCAACATAATCAATGAATCATCCAACAATAATATTTGAGTCCACAATTTTAATCCAACAATTCCAAATTTAAGCCAACAAAATTCCTCTTCTTTTCCTCATGTTCTCCCCCTTTTTGTCATAATCAAAAAAATGTATAGAACAAACATACACAAATATTGTTAAACAAATAAACATAGTCTTAAGGTTTCACATCAAAAACAGTAAAGAAGAAAACAACATGATTAAGAAATGATGAAATGTTGGTCTAGGTCAAATGCAATAACCATCAAGGTGGAGAAGCATCATCATGTCTACAACCAAGTTTATTAAAAAATTTCTTGATGTTTTTCTCCAAGCGAATTAGAATCCCTTGTTGTAGATCCAGTCGAACATTCACTTCTTCAATTTGATCTCTAATTTCTTGAATTTCTTCTTGGGATACTTCACTGTGCCTTATATTAGTTGGTCTTGCACTACTTGGCCTTTTACTTGCTCTTTTTGATCTTTATCTTTTAGGCACTTATTGATCACTTTCCAACGTTAACCCAAGCTTGTCTATATGATAAGCATACACCCAACCCTTCTCATTAGTTTTCACCAACTTCATACTGCTTATATTATTGGGTGTAAACCTCCAACTTGTTGGGTATGGATAATGTTCATAGGAACTCAAATTACATCTTTGCAACTTTAAGATATAATTAATCAAAGCTCCATAAGGCATACCTTTATGCTTGGTAGTTTTCCCTTTAAGCTCTCCTCTCAACAAGTTTACCTTCCTCCTCATCATTTGAATGATCAAATTTGGAAAATTAATTTTCCTGCCTTCTTCCAAATGCCATATAATTTCCTTATCCAATGAGGTAATGTGATTGTCGCTTGCCTTCTTAGGATAAATAACTCTATTTATGGCTTAATGCAACAACCTATAATTCAATGGCAAATCCATGGCTTCATATTGAGAGGAATGTTCAATGCAAATTCTTTTTAACAATTCATCTCTTTTCATTTCATCATAACCATAATTCTCTTTCGCTTCCTCGTCCGTATCTCCATCCTTATGTCTTAACACATTTGTATCAAGTAATGATGCTCTAGGCCTAATTCCTTCATTAGGCAACTTAAACCAAATGCTCAAATTTTCTTCACAAATATAAATATCTTTCTCTTGAATACTAGATTTCAAATGAACACCATTATCAACATTGCTTCTTGTAACATCCCGTTTCCATAGAACGGGTCGGACCAGAGAAACGGGTCCAAGTGTGGTAAATCAGATAAATTAGAAAAACACATCTCATGCTCATGCATTTGTGAACAGTGATATATGCACATAAAAATTTATTGTACATGCGTTCATGACAATTTTCCCGGTATAAGTGTGAATAAATGGGGATTTTTGCAAATATGTTTTGTGAGTGAAAAATTGGAATTTGGAGAGGATCATTAGGGTTTTGTGATTTTTAGAGAATTA
>JAOTAY010000004.1:28888711-28911292 GCA_025629805.1 Erythroxylum baracoense
TTAGAGTGTTGAAAACCATCTGTAAACAATTATAAAGCAATTCCATCAATTTCGGATACCAATTTCAACACATCAACTAAAATTAAGTCCAAAATAAATGCAATTTAAATGACTTAACACTCTAGTTCACCTTACACTATTCTTTTTCTCTTTTTCCATGATGAATTATATAAATTAAGCACATCTACCCTAAAAATGTGTAAGCCCTTCCTAGGGGATAACTATCTCATAGACACATTTGAAGCCCAACTGCTCAGTCTTTCTTTGCTCAAAGTCAGTGTTCTTACAGCAAAGCTCGATGCCCGATCTGAATTTCTCAATCTTTTGGACCTCGATACTACTTTTATGGTTAAGCAAGCCTGATGCTTAAGAGACTGACTTGTGGGTATAGAATCTCATTCCCATTAGGTCTACTAAAGTTATATTAGTATATCTCTTCGAATTGGACCCTAGCTTAAAGGAGGGTTGATGAATCCCCCACCTTCCTCAAAAAGACCATCAATGATGATGACTTCATATCGAGGCAATCCAAGAATTTGGTTGGAAGATCCCATCTCTCAATACTTATTTTATTTAGTGAAGCCAATTTGTTTCTCCTTTTGTAATTTTTCATTATTGTATAGTCTTGTTGCATTGCCTTTTAAGAAAGAAATATACTTCGCTCCATATCCCCTAAGTTATTTGACTCTCTTCCCTTCTTCCTTCCTCCCTCCTTAGGAATGTCTTTTATTTGTTCTTTCCATTATAGTTATAGTTCTATCTATTATTTAAAAAAATTATCCTCTTTAAAGTTATTCTATAATTTATCACATTGATCTTACTTTCCTTTTAGCTTTGACTCTTGAAAATGACTTTTTAGCCTTACATCCTCAATTGTCCTTCAATATGGACTTATCTAGTCAATGACTATGTTGTTCCTTTTCTTGTGGTCTTCGACCGTAAGTGTACGTGGTGTTCTTAATGAAGGGGCTAATAGGCTCTATTTCCTACTATTATCTTCTTGCATTCTTGATCAGGTTTCTTTCTAGACCTATTCTCTATAAGTCCAAGTTGGTATGATGACATGACCTCTTTCTCTCTCCAAAGGAGGAGTCTCCCTGCAAGTTTTATGGTGACTCCCCTTTCACATTGGGGTCAATGCTAGGGTTTGGGATCCAGCTATCTCTCTCATCCTTGAGAGGATGTCACTTCCTTTAATTAAACTTTTAGGTGTTCATAAGTTACAGACAAGGTAAACGGAAGCAGATAGATGGAAGAAGGAAAATTAAACTAACCATCCAATAGCATGCAAGCTACAAAAAATGCACAACGAAGAACATAGACTCGAAAGGAAAGTGAGTGTATGTTAGAAGGGGATTACTACTTCTCTAAGTAGCTTCCAAGACATAAGAGTATATTAAATGCTGATACACAAATAAAGAAAGTAAAAGTGATACACAAATATAAATGATCAGTATTGGCCAAATATGATCGAACTTGCCATAATAAAGCCTAGGGTGGGTACACCCCAAATCTATACTCTAGGTCAGGATGCCAGCTTTGCACAGTGTCAAATTAGCCATCCCTACTTGGGTCGGAGCACAAAACACATAGATCACCATGAGACCCATTCGCAGTTCCACGAAAAGCCTTAATCCACTCACAAAGAAACTACACTACTCCGATACATCTGTTAGAAATTGGTTACCTTGCAAGGCAATGTGGCCCTAGTATGCAAGCTATTAAGTTAGCCACATTACCAGGCAACCCTTTCCCGAAAAGCATAGTGACAAATGGAAAACCAGTGGGGAATAAGATGGGTCCAGTACTCCCGTCACTAAGGACTATTCGTTTACTTTCTCCTGAGTGCGAACAGGACTTTTTTCTATACAACTAGTTAAAAAGTCATCTTTTTAGAATCTTCTGATATGGGCTATTATTATAATCATAATCCAATTCCAACAATTGAACATTTTGATGTATATAGATAGGTTCGAAATGGAACCTTGTTCTGTTGTCGACGTGAGATTGGTTTTGTACAACAACCTTAACTCTTCCTTATTAACTCACTCTTTTGGTTGGTTGGCTGGGCATTGCCGCCCCTAGATGCTTAAGCTTTTTAATTATGTCACCAAAGTGACTCTATTAGGTGGAGAGTCTCTCTCGACCCTTCCTAGTATGATCTACAATATGGCTATGAGCTTGATTCTGGACATTGCTTGGGTCAACTTAAGTAAAGACTGGTTACAATTAAATGAAAGATCCCCCATTGCACACTTTCTATATCTGTCTTCATCCAATCAAAGACAGTTCAATCCGATCTTAGCCGGTTTATGGTTTACCATCTCTCTGGCTACGTTTTGAGGCACTATTGGAGAGCTCTTTGGGCCCGCTATTTTATCAATCGAAAAGGGCAAATGTTAAGACAAGATTAGCGTACTGAACGATTTCGATAATTATCTATGTAATTTGATTTTAAGATTGATTTGTTGATCGAATTGCAACACCCTATGAAAGGAGATAAAGACCCAGCAAGAGGAATCTTTTTCTCTTTTTATAAGTAATTTCAGAAGATGATAGGATTCACTCAAAACAACAATGAAAGCTCCATTTTTTTTAGTTCAAAGAAGATGCCTCCAACTACTTAGGGGAACCTACTCTTCTTTAGTTTAAGAATTGGTTGATGAGCAAGAACCATCTATTGCCTCCACTTCTATACATTACAAAGAAGTTAATTGCCAGTTCAAATAGGCACTCCCTAGCTGGAAAACATAGTAAGAGTAGTAGCTCCTTCATCAACTTGTAAGTGGCAAAACAAAAAAGGTTAAGAAAATGTACAAGAGCAAGCCAAAAATCGAACCTCTACACTATTCCCTTAAACAGACAGGCACAACAGGGGGTATTTGCTTATTCCCGCACCTATATGATTGATTGCTTTAAGGCTTCACACCTTTCCAATGCTACGAAGTTCTTTTATTACTATCCTATGCAAGGGTGGTTAGATAACCGATGCCCCGGTAACTGGTGTAGCCCCATTTGAGGCTTGTTTGTTTGGACTGCCAAACTAGATGGTGGCGTGATCAAACCTTAAATTGGATGATTGTTCAAATGGGTTACCGTGATATGGATATGTCTATTTAGACATCCATGTTTTCTGACCGATGTCCGCTTTGGTGAGAGGTATGGCTTGCCAAGTTGGGGGCATTCCACTCAAGGAATTACCTATGTGAACATGAGTCTTGATTCAGTCTTACACAGAGAGGGCTATTATCCCAGGTTAGCTTACTAAGTCTACTTTGGAGGTACTATCTGATACAACAGACGAATTCCCATCTGAACCAAGAAAAATCTATAAAAAACTGCATTGTGTAACTTGGCAGCTTCGGGAGGAAGCAGGGTCATACTGTTTGGAGAGTAGCTCACTAATGAGTCTTTATCATAATGCATATATAACCTCTTTTGCAGGCTAGCTTATAAAATCTAGACTCCCATGGCTCACTTAGAAAATGTTCATACGTTACTAACCTCTTATTCTCCTCGTATCTTCGAGCTCTTCTTGAATCGAGGAGTTGGCTAAGACAGTTCCTCTCTCTGATGTACAGACGGAGAATAGCATCTGATACAATTGATTATTAGCCCCTCCGAATTGGAGAGATAGAGCCAATATGAAGGGGAGGAGTGATTTCTCCATCCCATCAGTAGCAGTTGCAGTTTAGCCACCGATATTGGTGCAGGAGTCAGGGAAAAAGAGAAAGGTCAGTCTATTCAGTCCTATTAGCCCTCTTCAGTCCTTGGACTGGGCTCTTAGTCTTGATACCAAATGGGAGGCCTAGCTAGTGCTAGCTCTATGTGAGAATCAGTATGACAAGTCTTATTAGAGTCTGGTAGCCAACCTAATCCAATGAGGGAGGCATGCTTGTTTGATGGTTGAACCAGAGATGGTAGTAATGTATTCCTAAAGATAATTGGAGGAACTCGCAAACGAGAGTCTAGAGTCAATCTAAATGGACCCCTGAATACTAGACATGCTACTCTCAAAAAAGGAATGCAACTAGAGGGATCCGACCATTAATGTTCACAAGAATGGATTCCTCGTGAAGTAAGTTTGGGGGGTGTGGACACACTTGCGTAAATTCAGGTAATGACTACAGGGGGAATCAAAAGGAAACTATACCTGACTAGGGATGGACATAAACTTGTAACCTATTGAGGTAGGGATAATCGTCCAGGTCTTATTGTGAAACAAAGAAGTATGTATGTTGGTTCATCTATCTTCGTAGTCATTATAGTCAATACCTCGGTCAAAGGTTTGCTAAAGGCTTCGTTCCTTCCCTCGTTTTTGCTCTCTCCTTTTGTGTTGTTCGAAAGGCTCTCTCATTCCTTATTGAGACGGGTTTCCATGTGAAGAAGGCGCTCCTTAATAATAGCAATGATGTCCATTCCCTTTCCCCTCTTCTACTTGTCTCTCGAACTTGGTCCAAATTAGCCACCTTATATGTAGTTGCCATGAATATTTCCTACAACAAAGGCTACCCCACATGTAACCTAGCTCTAAAAGTAAAGCTTTCCATCAATCAAGTAGCAAAGACAAAGTTTAGTAGGAAAGACAACATTCTAGCCAATAGAGCCATTGTAAAGGCATTTACCTAATTTCACATGTAGGAGAAGGAAACCCAGAGCACTTATGTGAAGAGTAGTAACTAAGACGTACCATGAGCGAAATGGATTTTCTATTAACGAGCATAAGACAGTTATTTGCTCTGTACCTCAGGCTAAGGATTACTCCTAAAAATAAGAATGCAACTTAAAAGATTAGAAGTAGCAATTAAAATGTCTTCCATGTACAAAGATTTACACTTTAATTAGATTAAAACCTACTATTTTATAAACGAAACGACTATCTTGAACTTGCACTACAGAATCTTACCTTTAGGAAACTAGTTGCCTGCTTCCACTTGATGCACTTGAGGGTCTTAAAATAGTATAGTATAGATTTGTTGCCTGAGGGTATAGAATCAGATCGAAAAGGATTTGTTACAAAATGTGCTAGTATAAAGAGGGTTTACCCTACTAGATGCTAACAGAATCAGTCTTGCATTGGTATAAGCATAACATAAGTTCGTCGATGAAAGTAAAAAACAATCTTTCTGATTTTAAAGCAAGAACATCCTGTGGGATGAGAGAAACAACCTATTAAGCCAGTCCAACTAAATAAAGAAGAAGTAGATAGAATCCATTTTAGAAAATCAAAGAGGTGAATTTGCTTTCAAATGAACTCAAACTTCAACTAGCTTAGTTGGCTTGGCTAGTAAGGGATCCTATTAAGGCTGGCCAGAAACTTGCTTTCTTTCTCACTTGATTAAGTCAGGCATGCCTTAGTAGATGGGAAAGTTTTCTATTCCAATTGGCCTATAACCTAAAATCGAAGATTGATGCACCTCTTACCTAAGAATCCTACTACTTAGTACTTAGAGCCCTCCTTCCATTAAACTGGATGAAACTATCTTGTTGGATTACCCCGTGTGAAGATGATGTCCTACCCTTAGAACTATAAAGGAATTCCATTCAATATCTGGTTTAGGCCTTCCTCGAGGAGATGTTGTACTCCTACAGAGGAAGAAATAGATTAGTGTGTTAGACCTTCCATACCAAGATAAGACACAAAAAACCTATCCTTAGGTTATGGGTATGAATTTTTCTAGTATAAGGTTAGCTTACCAATAGACTCAGCCAATCTCAGTCCTTCCCTAAGGAGATTGAAGATGGAATGTAAGGATTGAGACCATACTAGCCAGACAGATGCACCCCTACACTTTGGATTCTTTAGTTTCTTTAGATCACTATCTGAAAAAAAATGGGCTAGTTCATTACCAACTAATGGCAAATAGAACTAGTTGAATTAGCGAGGAACATTTCCTTAAGAAAGCGGGTGCCCTTTAGGAGACGACTGACAGCCAAAGCTTCTCGCTCTTTCCCTTCCAAGTGCATATACCTGAAAGTTCTCTCCATTAGAAGATGCCAGTCTGACTCTTTACTTAGTAACAATCCCTTCTATGCACACGTCCTTATTGTTCGATTCCAAAGCCACCTTGCTTCCTCTTACAACATTTTATGCTTTAAAGCAGAGTTTCATTTCTTATTCAATTTCCCCTGAGATTACTGAATCTCTTTCTTTTTTGGAAAGTAGAGATTTTTGGCATCAATGTCGATTGCCTTCTACGAGCATCAAAAAAGACATTGCATCTAGTTGATCATCAACCCAATTTCACTAAGAAAGTGAATATCAAAAGTGTAACTTGCATCAAAGATTATGTTTTTGGCATAACAAAAAGGGGATAGAAGAAAGATATGCCAGCTTCATGCTTACCTTACAAAATGACTTCCTTTGAGTGAGAGCGAAATGTCTATAGTCAAGCTGATACTAGATCTCTTGTACCGCTATTCTTCATGGTTCTGAATATCATGTGATTGCCTTAAAGTCATTCCAAAAGAGCCTAGCATAGAGCTTTTTTGTGATGAAATCACTTACCCCTTCTTCTCTTCATGCTAAGGCTCAAATTTTTTTGGATATGATAGTTACCCATTCCCTCTAGGTTCACTCTATTTCATCACTACTCCCATTCTTGTGCCTATTCACTATATTCCCTCAAATCGAAACCTCCTAGGGAAACTAGGTCCTACTATAGATGTAAAGAGATGTAAAGTACCCCATCTTTATAGGCTCCTCTGCATTCACTCGTATCAATTTGAGGGCTGGGAGAGATAGTATGCCCCTTAGACACCTTCTTACTGGGAGACAGAATCAAAAGGAGACGCCCCTTTTAATATGATTTGCCTATTATTTATTTTATTATTAACGAGAGAAAAATGTTGCTTAGACACATTAGCGTTAGCTCTATAAAGGAAAAAAGATTGACTATCTATAACAAAAGATATCTTCTCTTTTTCACATAGACAGTGACCTATCCTAATCCAGCAATTTAGTCTACTTCTGCCTATCCAATCATATGCATGGAAGAACTTACGACTAAACACTCTTTCACAGGGAGGGAAAGGGGATGGATCTTTCTCTCATTACAACATCATTCCTAATAGCTTCATTTATCCCACTCGATAGAAGGGTTAACTAAGAGAAGGGAGCCATCTTTTCATCCAACTAGAAATATCATAGGAGAAGAGAAGATTACACCTAACAATCCCATGTCTTTCTTGGTTGGTAACCACAACTGACGATTTCCAACAAGTCTTTCTTCATTTTTAAAAGAAGCAGACTTTTCACAATAAGAAAAAGAAATGACTATCAAGAACCAACATTCTCCTTACTTAAACAACCTATATCCTCCACACTGAATCAGCATTTGATACATTATCCACCCTCGAGCAATCTTAGTTATTGGTGGGGGTTTGGTTCATTAGCTCGTATTTGTTTAGTTATTTAGATAGTGACTAGCATTTTTTTAGCTATACATCACACACCTCATGTGGACCTAGCTTTCAACAGCATAGAATAAGTCATGATAAATGTTAAAAGTTGGTTGCTCCATTATATGCATGCTAATGGGGTAAGTATGTTTCTCATTTTGGTTCACCTTTATATTTTTCGCAGTCTATATTATACGAGTCATAACAGTCTTAGGGAATTTGTTTGGTGTCTCAGAGTTGTAATTTTATTATTAATGATTGTGACAACTTTTATAAGATACATACTACGTTGGGATCAGATGAGCTTTTGAGGAGCTACAGTAATTACAAGCTTAGATAGCATTATACCTGTAGTAAGAGATACCACAGTGACTTGGCTTTGGAGGGTTTCTTTGTAGACAATGCCACCTTAAATCATTTTTTTAATCTTTATCATTTACTCCCCTTTCTTTTAGTAGGCGCTAGTCTTCTTCATCTAGCTGCGTTACATCAATATGGATCAAATAATCCAATGGGTGTACATTTAGAGATGGATAAATTTTCTTTTTACTTTTATTTTTATGTAAAGCATTTTTTACATTTGGATTTTTTATGCTCCTAATGTTTTGGGGCATCTTGAAAATTATATACCTACTAATTTGATGTCTAACTTAGCACAATAAATTTAGATCAGGCATCCAGCTTTGCTGTAAGAACACTGACTTTGAACAAAGAAAGATCGACGATCAGGCTCTTGCTTTGCCCATGAGATAGTTATCTCCTTAGAAGGGCTTATACATTTTTAGGATAGCTGAGCTTAATTTATATAATTCATCATGGAAAAAAAATAGTATAAGGTGAACTTGAGTGGAATTGAAAGACTACTTCTTGCTAATCTAAAATTATGTTAGTGCCCAAATTATCACTAGTCATAGGATTAATGAGACGGGACATTATTAATCTGAACAGACTAACACGTATTATACTCCTTGATTAGATCAAGAAGTGGATCTCATAAGCTGTAAGCATGAGTTGTTTAGAGTTAATATATGGATGCTTGCTAAAAGTAGTAAGTACATTGGATGACCTGCCATGAGCCAATCATATGGATAATCTATTTTAGTGTTAGTGATAGTCTCATCATATCAATGGTGCAAATATCTTTAGACTTGAGTTGCTCAAGTATATCTTAGATACTAATCCTATAATTTGACTCCATTCCTTGTTGCCTCTTAGAGGTTACTCATAGGGTGGTGATTAGGTACAACTTAAGGCATTCGAAGGTAATTGAGTAGCCAATAAAGGATTCACCATTTTTGATAAGAGGAGATGATACCCATGACCTCTTTTCGTGGTCATTACTTGGGAATCTCTGGCTAGAGTGCAAGTCTTATGAAGATAGTCTTCAGTGACATATCCAATTGACTAATGAACCTCGGGAATAAGAACTAACATGACTTGGTCCAGATGTGACATAGTCAGTCTAGTGGGAGTTAAAACTTTAACCATACTATGAACTAAGTGGGGTATAGAATGGTGAAAGGACGAATTGCACAGGAGCATTATCTATGGAAGGGTTCGTAGTCAAACCACTGACTTTTTGATCAATTGGGGGTTATGATGTGTTGCTAGACACCACTCATGACTTGTTTAAATTAGGTGTTAATTCAAGTGGCCAATATAACTGGGAACTTAATGGGTATCATGCATTAGAAATGTGAAGAATGAATAAGATGGTTTTGGATGGGGATCCAAGATATGAGAGATGGATAACTAAGCTAAAAAAGTGTGGTAGTTTAGGGTCATTTGATTGTGAATCTTGCTTATTAGGTAAGATGACAAAATTACCCTTTAATAAACAAGATGACAAAATTACCCTTTAAGTAAGGGGTGAATGTTTTCAAGCTAAATTAAATGGGATTAACAGCCACTTAATTCCCACTAATTTTCCATTGATGTAGGAGTTTAGAGTGAGGCCAAAGGGTGTCAAAGACACTCCATTTCGTGCAAAATTTGTAAGAAAACAAAGTGTCTTTTTGGTGAATTGTTCACTCTTTTCTAAAATACTCTGTCAAAGAAGCTAGCAATCTGTGTGTGTTCTAGCCATTCTTCCTAAAAGGTTTCAACTTCACTCAACATATGGATATCATTATAGACATCCTCCTTTGGTCATTGTGGTTTACAACAACCCGAAGAGTGAAGACAACAAAGAATAAAAGACATCGTAAAGTATACATCTTAAGTTCATATTTTGTTTTACTACTTCTAATGGCACATATTTGATTCTGTATTTTTTAGGTTTCATTTTATTTTCCACTATGTATTCTAATAGTTGATGCATTATCAAAACCCAACAGTGGTATCAGAGCCATCTTGTGCCTATTAGATGTAGTTTCTGTTATATGTGCACAAGGATTGCATGGATGTGACAATTGTGGGTTTGTTCTTAGACAATTTGAAATTAAATTATGAAAATTTATTTTCATGATTTTCTTTCACCGATCTGCTCATGAGATTTTAATAGATGGTTTTAGTGACTGAAAATTGATTTCAATGTGATTGAAATATTTATTGTTGAATTTCCAACAATAAGCTGGAAAACTGTTTTTTGTTGAACATATGTTGTTAGTTGGCTAACCTTATGAGGTTTAACATGATTTTCATGTAATTTGATTTTGAAAATTTTATGTAAGCATATTTAAAATGTTTTTAATGCTATGGAATTTTTCCAGAATTAATTAAAGTTGTTTTAATTAATTTTTCAAATAGTAAATAGATCTGATCGATTTTGTTGAAATTGATGGAACTGTTTTGTTTGATAATTTTGTGTGTGTATGTTTCGGTTCCAGAACCTTAAAAATATTTTTATGTAATAAAAATGTGTTATTTTGATGAATGAAGCATGCCAAATTGATTTTCCTTTAAGATTTCTAGAAAAATTTTAGATGTCAAATTTGTCATTTTTAGCATCTCAATAGTGTTTTAATTATCTTGATAATTTTTGGGTGATTTTAAAATTATTTTGATGAACTTGAAATGACCTGAAGATGCAGGAATGATGATTTGATGGTTTGGAAATTTTAGAAATAAATTTTGAATTAATTTAAGTAGAGAATTATTTTCTAGTAAAACTAGAAAATGGCATGTGAGAAAATTAAAATGTTTAATTTTGACATCAAATAATCAATTTTAAGGTGAATTAATTTCTGAAATTAGGAGTTTAATTTAATTTGATTAATATTAAATTCTATACCAAAATGACATACAAGATTAAATTTAGCCAAGATAACATTTAGGAAAAAATTCGATTCAAGAGTTAAATCAACTTCTAAAATGTAGGATTCATAACTTGTTACAACCAAATTTGACGTGTTTGATATTATACATTATAGGATTCATGTTAGGAGTATGTGTGGGCTTACATGATGGATGGTTATGGACATAAGCCCAATATGATTGGGGTGTCCATATCATGCCATATAGTTATAGTAACTATGTGTGTGTGTGTGTGTGTAGGTGTGTGTGTGTGTGTGTGTGTGTGTGTGTGTCAGTGTCAGTGTGTCTATGTGTGTGTGTGATATATACAAGACCTTCCTAGTTAGATGAGACCTAAGTAGAAATCCCCTCACTTAGAATATTAAAATTAATGTCTTCCATTAATATGGTCAGAACCGGAGTTCTTTTCGAGTAAGGGTTGTTTGGCCAACTCAAGCCTGCTTTACATGAATATGTTGATCCATGGAAATATGATTTTCAAATTAATTGATTAGTTTTAACTAGAAGCGTTGGTTTGTTAGACAAACCCAAGGTTAATGTGGACAGAGGTGAAGTTGAGTGGTGTATATGCGATGTACATGCATCAAGAGTTGATAGGCCAATGTATATGCGCACATCAATAATTGATGCAATTGGTATGACTTATTTATGTACAGTCTAACACCATTTCTCTCTTTGACATTAGGTTGCAAGAATCAACACCATGACCACTAGTTTGAACCTATGCTCACTTATGGAAGCTAATAAGTTGAATAGACCTAACTTCTTACACTAGCTTAGGAACCTCAGAATAGTTCTCTAAGTTAAAAAAAACTAGGCTACGTCTTAGAAGAACCACTTCTCGATCCCCCTGCTGCTGATGCTTCTGATAGTGATCAGAAGGCATACAGAAAACATCTCAATGATAGTGAGATGGCTAATTGCATAATGCTGGCCACTATATCACCAAAATTGCAAAAGCAGCATGAGGCTATGCATGCTTATACCATAGTCTATCATCTGGGGGAGTTGTTTGATGAGTAAGCTAAGTCCGAAAGGTTCGAGACCTCGAGGTTGCTCTTCCGCTCCAAGATGTTGAGGGAATATCTCTAGTGTAATATACATTGAAGATGAATGACTATATTGAAAGTTTCACCTCCTTGAGTTTTCTGATGGATCATGAATTAAGTATAGACTTAATGTTGAGTGGTTTGAATGATAGTTATTCACAATTTGTGCTTAACTATAAGATGAATCAGATATCCACCACGATTCCTGAATTGATCAACTTGCTCAAAATTGTTGAGCCATCTATCAGGAAGGATAGTAAGGCTTTGATTCTGGTGGACTCTTCTGGTTCGAGGAGGAAGAACCAAAAGAAGAAGTCCACAAGGCCTAAGGGAGGTGTGATCAAGAAGAAAGCTAAGGAGACTACCCCTAAGGGAACATGTTTACACTGTGGCAAATATGGCCATTAGAAGAGGAACTATAAGGCCTATCTGGAGTCACTAAGGCAAAAGAAGGCATCATATGCCCCTGTTACTTTAGACACGTTTGTTATTGATATTAATACTGTTTGTAATAATATCATACGGCTATTGGATACAGGTTATGGCCCACTTATATGTACTAATCTGTAGGACCTCAAGAATAGTAAACAACTCAACAAGGAAGAGCCAGACCTGCTTATGGGCAATGGAGCAAGAGTTGTTGCATTAGCCGTAGGAACTTATGTATTGACACTCCTTAGTAGGCTTGCAATAGAATTAGATGTTTGTTTTTATGTACTTGTATTGGCTAAGAATTTTATTTCAGTTTCTAGTCTTAATAAAGCTAGTTTCCATTTAAATTTTAGTAACAATGGTTGTTCTATTAGTTTGAATGGAATTCTTTATGCTATAGGTACATTATGCAATGGAATATACATATTAGATATGTGATATGCTCTTAATTGATTATGAAATTATTTCATAATACTTAGCGATTATTGACATGAAATTACTTAATGTACTCACTTTGACTCATATGTGATTTTAGGTACAATTCAAAAGCAAATAAATTAAAGTGAGTCAAAAGCTCTATATTTTGACCATTTTCTGAAGATTGAATTTTACTTCTCTTTATAAAGCAAGAGGAAGAAAATTAAAAGAAAAAAAAGATGGAAACAAAAAGAAGAAGAACGTGGGCTACATAAATTTTGCATGGATTTGCATGGTATTAATTAATTAATGGACAATCATGCTTACGGCTACAATAGGTGGATAAAGTACTAAAACGACAACATATGAGGACCAAAACACATCCCAGTTAAGGAAGAAGCAAAACGATGTAACAGCATAGACCACTTGGACAAAACGTAGACGATGTTTGTGTATCCTACGTGAAATGTAGTCTATATTTCACGCAAATGTCTTGTGGAAACACAGACATTGTAGACGTTCAATATGCATTTTGTTTAAAACTTATAGTAGCAGTTATGTATGGTTTTAATAAGTGACATTTTTCATGGACCATAACATTAATTTGTCACATCAGAAGAACAAAAGCAACATAAACTATAGAGTGTGCATCAATGTTTCATGCGAACGTTATTCACGTAAACGCTTTTTTCATTAACAACCTTTATGCAATTAACGCAACAAGCAACCATGTCCCACACCAAGATGACGACGCACAACTAGGTAGGGAGTTCTTTTTAACATAAAATGACAGCGTAGAGAAGAGCAAAGGTTAAGTGAAAATGTGTACAGGAGCAGTAGACACCAAGGTTTAATTGTCAAATCAGTGAATAGTAGAGAGTAGTAACATGAAATAGAATAGTAGAGAGATGCTTGTGGCAGAGAAGAGAGCTTGGAGGCGCAGTGAAGGGGTCTTTAGTAGGGTTATTAATAGGGACTGAAGCATTTTTTCAAGAGAGACCTATGAAGGGCTAGACATCCCGATACCAGTTCAGAGGTGACATCGACACCAACGACTCGGGTTAAGTGTATTTCACCATTTTTGTTGTTTCTTTCTCTGATTAGAAATTAATTATGCTATCCTAGGTTAATTGATTTGGGTTTTATGTATGGATAATCAGATTTTTGTTATTGTTCAGTTATTTATGTATAAACCTATTGGGTATGGTGAAAAGATGATTTAATGCATTCATTGAATCGTTTATTTGCAAACCCATTGCTAGAATTTCAATATAATTTGTAATTGTTATGTTGAAATTCATATGTAGTAACTAATGATTAATAATCAATAGGGATAACATGACCTAGGTTAAATGACACATCGTATGTGGTTATTGCCTTGATTAATCGGTTTTCTTAATTAGTAATGCTATTACCTAATTAAATCTAGAGATAGTATCATAGGTTATTCAGTGGTTAGGTTTAATTAATGATCATATCTTGATTAAACAAAACCTAAGGTAAAACTCAAGTTAATTATTAACCCACAATTAATAATTGCTAGGAGAGGTTTGAGAACAACAGATCAATAAAATATGTATAATTAGGGTGTATGCCGAGATTGAACCAAAGAATTGGGTCTTTATTGAATTCCCCACTTTTATCATTTTTTGCATGTTTTCTTTAATTTGTTTTTATTAGTTTAGTTTTATTTTATTTTCTTATTTAAAAAAGCAACCCCTTTTTTCCTAAATGCCAATTAATTTCATTTCAACAACTTTTCACACACTCTCTAGAGGATCGACCTAGATTTACCACTACTATAGTAGTAGTCTAGTTATTTTATTTTGACTAGTGTTATAACACGCTGTCAATTTTGGCGTCGTTGCCAGGGAGTGTGGTGATTTAGTTTTTTTTTGACTTAATTGTTTTTTGTATATATTTTTTGTAATTGATTTCTTTTCACTTATTTCGTGATCTTTTCATTTTTTTGGTTTTGTGTTTGTGATTAAAACATTTTTGATATGGACATAATTAATTTCTTTTATAACTCATATTATCAATCCTATAACAATGTTTGGGCTGATCAAGCTAACTTTTGTTATGGATGGGATAATAATCAGAATTACTTCCATGATAGTTTGCAGGACACACAATAATACCTATGTGGACCAGAAGCTTCTTGCCAAAACTCAGGTACATCTTTGGAAGAATTGATGAATGTTGTGATTGCTAACAATCTCCAATTTCAACAGATCCTACAATGACAATTGCAACAGTTCTAGCAGGAAATGAAGCATATAATGTCTAGAAACCAAAACATGGCAAGCCAAATGGGTGAGATGGCAGCGAGGATTAACTACCTAGAATCACAAATGGAAGAGGAGCAACCATACCAACCCGAGGTATACGCAATGGACATTCGTGCAGAAACCTTACTGAGTGATGAGGAGCTTGAGAATTTTAAGAGCATTACTCAAGGAGTTGCTTGCGTAGAAGTAGTAGAGGAGGAGCTCAAGGAAAAAGAGAAAAGAGAAGACAATGAAAAAAAAAGAAAGAAGAGAGGAAAAATAATGAAAAAATTTTGTTTAAATAAATTAATCAAGGAGGAAGTGCAATCGAGTTTGCAAAGTTGTCATGATTAATGTATCTTCCTAGAGTTGTAATGAATATGTTATTTAAGTATGTTGAATATAAGGTAGACTTTAGCTTGGAAGGTTCACTCATGTGGTTTCAATGTATTATTGAAATAAATTGTATGAGTGATTCCTTTAGATTGGTATATGCTTCATGTGATTTGTGTGTGAGAGCTGAAATGAGTTGTGAAACATAAGTGTTGCATTCATCATAGCTGATGGTACCCAATTATGTATGAGTGTGAACTTGTGCACTTGATTTCATATTGAGTGTTGCATTTGTTTCACTAACTTAAATGACTTTCTTATTACTTGACCCAAATACATCTTGCCCACATTACAATCCTAAAAAGTCCTTTGATTTATGATTTCACATGTGAATTTTAGTGGTGGAGAAATAAAATGACATGCAAAGTTGTGGATTGCCATGATCATGAATGGTGTTACGTGTACCTGTGGTTATATTTTAGTTAAACACATTTTTCGAGTCTACCATTAGATTGCTCAGTTTTGAAGATGATGAATGTTGATTGATCATGAGTAAAAGCTTGGAAGGTTGACTTCTGGCTATGACTTTTAAAATTCATTCATCTTTGTTTATGATTATGTATTCTTGGAACATAAGGGAAATGAGTCAATATTTTGGATCTTTAAGCTTAATTTTAATGTTTTGCCCGAGGATGGCGAAAATCTAAGTGTGGGGGAAATTGATAAGTTCTTAATTGATTATGAAATTATTTCATAACACTTAGCGATTATTAACATGAAATTGTTTAAAGTACTTACTTTGACTCATATGCGATTTTAGGTACAATTCGGAAGCAAAGAAGTTAAAATGAGTTTAAAGCACTCTATTTTGTCCATTTTTTAAAGATTGATTTTTACTTATCTTCATGGAGCAAGAAGAAGAAAATTAACAAACAAGAAAGGTGGAAACATAAAGAAGAAGAACGTGGGCTATATGGATTATTCATGGTATTAATTTAATTAAAGGACAATCATACTCACGGCTGCAGTAGGTGGATAAAGTACCAAAACGAAAGCAGATGAGGAACAAAACGCATCACAGCCAAGGAAGAAGCAAAATGACATAGTAGTGCAGATCACTTGGACAAAACATAGACGACGTCTGTGTACGCAGACGTTCAATATGCATTTTGCTTAAAACACACAGTAGCAGCAGCATGATGTTTTAATAAGTGACATTATTCATGGACCACAACATTAATTTTTCACATTAGAAGAATAGGAGCAGCAGAAACGGTAGCATATGCAGTAACATGTCATACAAAAATTGTTCACGTAAACACTTTTTACATGAACAATGTTCATGCAATTAACGAAACAAGCAACCATGCTCCACACCAAAACAACGACGCACTACTGGGTAGGGAGTTTTTCTAACAAAAAATGACAACGTAGAGAAGAGCAAGGGTTAAGTGAAATGTGTATAGGAGCAATGGACACCAAGCTTTAATTGTCAAATCAATAAATAGTAGAGAGTAATAGCGTGAAATAGAATAACAGAGAGAAGCTTGTGACAGAGAAGAGAGCTTGGAGGGGTAGTGAAGGGGTCTTTGGTAGGGTTATTAGTGTGGGCTGAAGCATTTTTCAAGAGAAACCCATAGAAGGCTAGACATCTCGACATCGGTTTGGAGGTGACATTGACATCAATGACTCAGGTTAAGTGTATTTCACCGTTTTTGTTGTTTCTTTCTCTCGTTAGAAATTGATTATGTTATCCTAGGTTAATTGATTTGGGTTATGTATAGATAATCAAATTTTCATTATTGTTCAGTTATTTGTGAAGAAACCTATTGGGTATTATGAAAAGATGATTTTAATGCGTTCATTGAATCGTTTATTTACAAACTTACTGCTAGAATTTTGATATAATCTGTAATTGTTATGTTGAAATTCATGTGTAGTGACTGATGATTCGTAATCATTAAGGATAACATGACCTATGTTAAATGACGCATTGTATATGGTTTTTGCCTTGATTAATCGGTTTTCTTAATTCGTAATACTACTGCCTAATTAAATCTGGAGATCGTATCCTAGGTTATTTGGTGGCTAGGATTAATTAACGATCATATCATGATTAAACAAAACCTAAGGGAAAACTCGAGTTAATTATTATCCCACGATTAATAGTTGCTAAGAGAGGTTTGAGAACAACAAATCAATGAAATATGTTTAATTAGGGTGTAGGACGAGATTGAACTAAAGAACTGTGTCCCTACCGAATTCCCCACTTTTATCATTTTTTGCATTTTTTTAATTTGTTTTTATTGGTCTAGTTTTATTTTATTTTCTTATTTCAAAAATCCAAAACCCCCTTTTTTCTAAACACCAATTAATTTCATGTCAATAACTTTTCACACACTCTTTGTGGGATCGACCTAGGCTCACCACTGCTATAGTAGTAGTCTAGTTATTTTATTTTGACTACCATTACGACGTGCTGTCAATATGTCCAATCCAGTCTTAAATATCAATGACAATAAAAGACAAAAACGAGATAATGTGAAATCATTGTACTTATGACATTGTCACCTTAGCCGTATAAATGACGAAGGCATGACTAAACTACACAAATGTGATAGTTTAGGGTCATTTAATTATGAATCATATGATACATGTGAATTTTGCTTATTAGGAAAGGTGATAAAGTTACCCTTTAAGGAAAAGGGTGAACAAACTATTGGGCTATTGGAATTAATACATTCAGATGTATGTGGTCTGATGTCCATGTATGCCAAAGGTGGTTTCATATACTTCATCACCTTTATCGATGATTATTCATGATATGGGTATGTATATCATATGAGATACAAATATTAGGGCTTTGAAAAGTTTAGAGAATTTAGTAATGAAGTAGAGAAGCAACTGGGCAGAAGTATTAAAACACTTCGGTCAAATCAAGGTGGTGAATTCTTAAACCAAGAGTTTCTAAATTATCTCAAAGATAATAGGCTAGTATCCCATTGGAATCCACCTTACAAGCCGTAACACAATGGTGTGATAGAAAGGAGAAACTAAACCTTATTGGATATGGTGAGGTCAATGATGGGCTTAGTAGATCTACCAAAATCATTTTGGGGATATGCACTCGAGACTGTTGTTTTATGTGTTGAACAGAGTCCTTTCAAAGTTAGTTGATGTTACTCCATATGAGATGTGGACTAAGAAGAAACCCTATCTTTCTCATATTAAAGTTTGGGATTGTCCTGCTTATATGGAGTAAATTCAGTCAAATAAGCTAGAAGTTAAATCTGAAAAGTGTCTGTTTATAGGATATCCTAAAGAAACAATAAGATATTAGTTATACATTATTTTGGAGCAAAGGGTGTTTGTTTCAAGGCATACGTTTGTTTCAAAGCTTGCTGTCTTTTTAGAGAAAGAGTTTCTTCTAAAAGAAGGCAGTGGTAACAAAATTGAACTTTTGGATGTTTAAGATGCTCAAACAGATGTAGATCAACTACTTGAACCTGAGACTACTGTTCATAATGATGAAACAATAGTTCAAATTTCTAACACACAAGAAGTTTGTAGGTCAAGTAGGATACGTCATATTCTAGAGAGATATGGATTTCTCATAAGTGAACATAATGACATATTGCTCATAGAAGAAGATGAGCTCCTACCTATAAAGAAGTTCTGGAGAGTTCAAAATCTGACAAATGGCTTCAAACTATGAAATTCGAAATGGATTCCATGCATAAAAACTAGGTATGGACTTTGGTTGACCCACATGAAGGGATAAAACCTATAGGGTACGAATGGGCTTTTAAGAAGAAAACTAATATCAAGGGTAATGCAGTTACCTATAAAGCTAGGCTTCTAACTAAAGGTTATCGTCAAAGACAAAGAGTTGACTACGACGAAACATTTAGCCCAGTATCCACGTTTAAATCCATTAGGATACTCTTAGCCATTACTGCTCATTATGATTATGAGATATGGAAAATGGATGTGAAAGTAACTTTTCTTAATGGAACCCTAACTGAGAATGTGCATATGACATAACCCGATGGCTTTATATCTAAAGAAGGTGAAAAGGTATGCAAGCTTTAAAAATCCATTCATGGATTGAAGCAAACATTGGAATATCTGATTTGATGAGACAATCAAAGAGTTTGGTTTCTCAAAAAATTCGGATGAACCTTGTGTGTATAAGAAGGTTAGTGGGAGTGCAATTGTATTCCTTGTGTTGTATATAGATGACATACTACTAATAGGAAATGATGTCTCAGCTTTACAATTAGACAAGATTTGGTTGTCTAAGAATTTCTCCATGAAAGACCTTTGAGAAGCAACTTATATTTTGAGGGATAAGAATCTATAGAGATATATTTAAGAAGTTGCCTGGTCTTCCTCAGTCTACATACGTAGACAAGCTGCTAAAGAGGTTTAGCATGGAGAAGTCTAAGAGAAGTTATCTTCCCATGATCCATGGGATTACACTCTCAAAATCTATATGTCCAAAGACACAAGATGAGAGGACTCGCATGAATTTGATCTCTTATGCTTCAGCTATAGGATCAATCATATATGCTATGTTATGTATGAAACCTGATGTATCTTATGCTCTAAGTGTTACGAGTAGATACCAGTCAGATCCTAGTGAGGTTCATTAGGTAGTTGTCAGGAATATCCTTAAGTATTTGAGAAGAACTAAGGATGTATTCTTAGTATATAGAGAAGGAGATCTTGTTGTGAGCGGGTATATAGATGCCAGTTTTCAATCTGACGAGGATGAATCCAGATCCCAATCAGGATATATTTTTATACTAAATGGTAGAGAAGTCATTTGGAAGAGTTCTAAACAAAAGATAACTACATATTCAATAACTGAAACAGAGTACATTGCTGCCTCAGAAACGACAAAGGAAGCAGTTTTGATCAAGAAGTTTATCATGGAACTTGGAGAGATTCCTAGCATTATTGACCCAGTAAAATTATGTTATGACAACAATGATGCCATAGTGCAAGCAAAGGAACCAAGGTCTCATTATAAATACAAACATATACTCAGACGATACCATTTCATTAGAGAAATCATTGTAGAAATGATGTCAAGATAGAGAAAGTGCCCACTTATCAGAATATTATTGATCCTTTAACTAAGTCGATTCCCAAAAAGAGATATGATTCTCATGTACTTGCCTATGGTATTAGATACAAAGGTATTTGACTTTAGTGTAAGTGGGAGGTTGTTAGAGAAGTGTTCTAAAGGCAATCACCTTTAGTACTTATTGTACAAATCTTTATGATTGATAAAAAGAAATTTTCTTTAGTTTGATGTTCATGATCTTTATGAATTGATAGTGATCTTAAATAGAATTAATAAAGTCCTTGATACATTACATAGCATGAAGGAAATCATGATGAGATCATGATAATGAGATTCTTTATCAAGTGTAATTATTTTAGTATCTAAACTATCCTTAGTCATAGGATTAATGATATAGGACATTATTAATCTGGATAGCTTAGCACATGTTATACCCCTTAATTAGATCAAGTAGTGGATCTTATAAGCTATAAGCATGAGTTGTTTAGAGTTAATATGTGGATGCTATCTAAGAGTAGTAAGTACATTGGATGACCTACCAACAAACAATCTTATGGATAATCTATTCTAGTGTCAGTGATAGTCTCATCATAGCAATGGTGTAAATATCCTTAGACTTGAAGTGTTGAAGGATATCTTGGATACTAATCCTATACTTTGACTCCATTCCTTGTTCCCTTTCAGAGGTTGCCCATAGGGTAGTGATTGGGTACAACTTAAGGTATTGAAAGGTAATTGAGTAGTCAATAAAGGATTCACCACTCCTAATAGGAGGAGATAATACCCATGGCCTCTTATCGGGGTTTTTACTTGGTAATCTCTGGCTAGAGTGGAAATGTTATGAAGATAGTCTTTAGTGACATATCCAATTGAGTAATGAGCCTCAGGGACAAAAACTAACATCACTTAAGCTAGATGTGATGTAGCCAGTCTAGTAGGAGTTGACACCTTAACCATACTCTGAACAAGTGAGGTATAGAATGGTGAAAGGACAAATTGCACAGGAACATTATATTTGGAAGGGTTCATAGTCAAACCATTGATTTTTTGGTTAATTGGGGGTCATGATGTGTTGCTTGATACCGCTGATGACTTTCTTGAATTAAGTGTTAATTTAAGTGGCCAATATAACCAGTAACCTAATGGGTCACACACATTAGAGATGTGAAGAATGAGTAAAATAGTTTTGGATGGGGATCCAAGAAAAGAGAGATTCATGACTAAGTTACAAAAGTGTGGTCGTTTACGATCATTTGATTGTTAATCATATGACATGTGAATCTTGTTTATTAGGTAAGATGACAAAATTACCCTATAATAAGTAAGATGACAAAATTACCCTTTAATAAGTAAGGGGTGAATGTTTTCACGCTAAATTAAGTGGGATTAAAAGCCACTTAATTCCTACTAACTCTCCACTGATGTTGGGGTTAGAGGGAGGCCAAAGGGTGTCGAAGACACTCCATTTTCATGCAAATGTTGTAAGAAAAAAAAGTATCTTTTTGGTGAATTGTTCACTTTTTTCTAAAATACTCTCCCAAAAAACACACCACACAGCTAGCAATTTGTGTGTGTTCTAGCCATTCTTCCTAGGAGTTTTTAGGCTTCGCTCTTCATTTGGATATACGTACTTCTTTGGTCATTGTGGTTTATGACAACCTAAAGGAGGTGAAATCAACGAAGAACGAAGGAGAATGTAAGGCACACATCTTTAGTTCATGTTTTGTTTTACTATAACTAATTGCACATGTTTGATTCTGTATTTTCTAGGTTTCGTTTTATTTTCCATTATGTATTCTGATAGTTGATGCATGTGAAACATGATCAAAATCTAATATAAGGTCTTTATTATGTTCCAAATTATATTTGCAAAAAATTGACATCATATATCTTTGAAAAGTTATTAGTGCATTACATAACCCAAAAGGCATTTTCCTATAGGCAAATTTTCCATAATGACATGTGAAAATGGTCTTCTCTTAATCTCTTAAATAGATGAAATTTTGATTATATCCTGAGTATCCATCAAGAAACAATAGAATAGATGGCCAACCACCTTTTCAATTATTTGATCCACAAATGGTAGAGGAAAATGATCATTCTTGCCCACCATATTGAGCTTCCCATAAATAATAAAAACCCTCTAACCTATAACTGTGCAAGTACAGATCAATCTCACCACTTTAACTCTCCATCACTGTCATGCCTCCATTCTTATGTAACACCCCCTTACCGTAGGGTACTCACCGGGGCGTCCGTAGGTCATTCCGGTACATATCCTATGATAAGGGAGCGCTACGTGCGATCACTAAATCACTCCACATGGCATCAC
>JAOTAY010000004.1:28915354-28925927 GCA_025629805.1 Erythroxylum baracoense
TATATACAAAAAGAAATAAAAGAAATGAGGAAGATTATTAATACAATTAAAGTGACATGGGATGACTTAAATAGCTCCAGAAAAAAGTTAAGATACTAAGAATGAGATAGCCCATAAATGATTTATTTATGATAGTAAGTTAATCCTTCATCTTGATTTCTCTAGATGAAGATAATGATAGTTAATGTACTTATAGCTTATAAAAAATGAAAATATTAACTAAAGGAATATATAAATTTTCAAATTTTAAAATTTATGCTTACTTCTTGAATGTATAAAATTTATGCTCACTTCTTGAATGTATACATCTATGAAAATATACTTCTTGAATGTATACATCTATAGGTTAAAATAATTGTTTAGTGTGTGAGAAATCTTTTCACTTTTAAAATTCTTTATCAAATTGTTCAACATCCTTTGTTGCACTTTAAATATGCTTTTATAGTATCATAAAGAAGAAATTTTGTATTTAGTTGGTGATTGTGTATAGGGTTTATTTGCAAATTCTGTGTTCCTCTGTTTGATTGGAGCAAAAACCGCAGAATTTGTGTGGCATCTTTAAGTATATTCTCCCTGCCCACCACATGTTCGACAAAAGCAACTGTTGTTAATGCGAATTAGTAGGAACTTGCTTCAAAATACTTTGGATAAAGTTTCGGAAATATTTCAATTCATTTGATTATATGTATTACGATTTTACTTAACAAAAACAATAACTTAACTTATACGTATTCTTCACAGATGAAGCTCAATATCGTTAATATCGATAAACTTGAGGTTTCAAGCTGTGTTAGTTCATTGTTGAAATAAAAGGTGAAGGATCATCGATATAGATTTCATAAATATTATCAGTCTTTCCCTTTCAATGAAGAGGCAAGGAGAAATGTTCCGGAATCAGTGACTCTAGGAAATTGGAGTGAAATGTGTGATTATTGGGCTTCAGTGAAGGTTCAGGTTTGTTTTTTCTCTCTTCATATTTCCTTCCATTCATTTTGTTTATACATTTCATGACTACTTCTCTTAATTTAGTAAAAGTGTGAGAAAGCTAAGGTGAATAGAGCAAAAATGAAGACTCCTCATAACACCAGCTCCAAATCATTTGTTGTCGTCCGACAGGAATTTGTAAGTGTAACGTTTTCAACTTATTATTGTATTTCTTAATACAATAAATTCTATTATCTTCTAATTTTTAAAATTCATATAACAGGGCCAAACACAACTCCAAGGACAAGAGTGTGATAAGATCACACTCTACAAGCTAACACGTTAATTATAAAGAAGGTCAAGGCTAGACATCTGAAGAGACACAAAGTAATTATGTAAGTACAAACAAATTAATATTACAATTTATATTTCTATGTAATACTAAGTAATAATTTTTTAGTTAACTCAATTTTGTACTTTAAATTATAGGACAAGATGCAGGAGTTATTGCAGACATCATTGTCTGAGAGAAATCAGCCCAATATCGATGACATTTGCAACAATGTTCTTAGTACAAGATCGGGCTATATCAAAAGTCTTGGGTATGACCCTAAGCCTGTTGGTACATCTTCGTCACGACAGCATATGTCACGGTCAAGAGGAGAACCAGACACTGAAGACTAAGTTACAATGTACGGAAGAACAGTTAGATCATAATGTAAAAGAAGTGAACAAGCATAAAAAGATAGTCAGACAATTACTAGGCTCAAACTATGTCAGTAGTAGTGATGACGATGAGGAGTCTTAATTTGTATATGACCTGTAATTGTTTTTATATAAAATGCATTCCATTTTTAATGTTTGTTTTATTTCAATTTATTATTATTTAAAAATATGTCACCAACATTAATTATAAAATGTAACTAATTTATATTTCAAACTATCTTAAAATTGTAATAAATTAAAATAAATTTGTTTTTAACAATTATAATAAAATTTAAATTTAAAATAAAATTTTTGTCACTAAAAAATATTAGCTACCAAAACAAAATCGTTACAAAATATTATTACCTAAGTTTACAATAACGTCTCTAAAAATATTTACCTACAATAAGAAATTAGCAGCTAAAATTATTCTGCCCAAAAAAACAGAATCGTCACCAGAAAGTATTAGCTACCAAACAAAATCATCACAAAATGTTGTTACCTACGTTTACAAGAACATCTCTAAAGAATACGGCTTATAACAAAATTGAATTCCACGGAAGCCTCTGGTTTATAACAAAATTCAAGCTAATTAGTTTAATATGCTTTTATGTTAAAAACATAATCCTCTAATAGTTGTATAAAATCATAATATTTCCCCGGACTTAAGAATACGGTGACAATTTGATACCACATAAATGTGCCATCCATTTATCAAGGGGAAAATATTTATCGAGACTCGCCATATAAACTCTTATATGAAAGAATAACGTTCACTCACATAAGCTAGACACTATTTGCTCAAGTTATAGCCCACGATTTATACCACACTTTTCCCTGAGCTGCAGTTTCGCCAATTCAAGGTCCAAATTTTCAAATCTTTCCGTTGGGGCAAAAAGATTTATGCTTTTTCAAGGGACAATTATAAATACAAAGTTTTTAAGTCCGTTTATTTAACAAATAAATTCATTGAGTCGTTTATTTATTGAATAAAGAAGACTTTTTTTATTAATATACGAAATTATTCCTAAAATCAATTTATTATTGTCGTTTCTTTTTCTTTCCCATCTGTTTATCACTTATTGTTATCTTTTTTTCAATATGTCTTTTCTTTGTTTTGTCTCTCTTTTTATGTAATTCTTAAAAATGATCTTTTCCCCTCTCTCTCATTTATTTGCTCACTCTCTCCTTCCATATTCTCTCTCTCTCTCTCTTATATATTGATAGATATTAATCCAAATAAGTGAAACACTTGTACTTTCAAAGTGATCAATTATTTAAATGGAAAGAGATGTAAGCATAATTTCATATAGATTATAGGATCTAGAAATCATGGAACTCACAAATATTTATTAACATTCAAAATTCTCATATAAAGATAAAGCTTTCGATATTAACATTTCTCCATTGCTCAGTAATGCAAAAGTGATTCACAATAAGTTCCTTACCTAATTTGTCTGTCTTTCAACTTTCTATCTTACTTTTCGTACGTGATGGTATTTTGCAAGAAAACAAAATTTATTAAACAGAGGCAAAATCGTAATGTGCTTAAAAAACTAACAACCATAAGTCAGTTTTAAAACTCCCCATCATAATGGGCCAAAAGCCAAAAAGTTTGTTTATTAAATTATGATTTATCTCCCCTAATTGCATTTTTAATACATTAGTCACTTAAAAGGATTTGTTTCTAACTTTCTTCCACTCGACTCGTGTGACTTTACGTTGTCTATTGGATCAATAATTTTAACAATCATAATGTATAATAGTCATTATTCATATACGCTAATGTCATCAGTAGTCATAATCAAGTATAAGACTAATAAAGGTTGTAGTGGTCATACATTATTCATGCAACTTACTCCCTTCTATATACTACTATATTATCCCTTTTGCTTAATCATGATTATAAATGAGAAGTACATAATGAGATTTACTATTCAATTATGTTTTCAACAACAAACATTGCAACCAAATACATAAAGAAGAAAACAAAAAATTCATAAATAATGCATTCATTAATGCACAAAAAGTGTCAAACATATAATAAGAGCCAATACATTAATCATGTCTAATAATTATTAGCACACATAATGCCTATATTGTTTTGGGCGGTAAGCCTTTCGTCAAAGGGTCAACTAATATAAGATTGATGCCAATATGCTCTATTGTCACTTTAAGTTTTTGAACCTCCTCCTTAACAATGAAATATTTCAATTCATGTTTTTAACACATTTGGAATACTTATCATCCTTAAAGAAGAAAATTGTTGCAAAATTATCACAGTAAAAATTCAACAACTTGACTATACTGTCGACAATCCAAAGCCTTGAAATAAAGTTCCATAGTCATTTACCCTGAATCATGGCCTTAAAGCATGCCAAAAACTCAACCTTCATAGTGGATGCAACAATTACAAATAACTTCACACTCTTTCATTAGATGGCTCCTCTAACTAATATATAAACATAACCAAAAGTAGATTTTTCGTATATCTACATAGCTAACAAAGTCTAAATCTAGGTATCAAACCACTTTAAGGTGATCAAACCTCATAAAAGTAAGCATGTGTTCTTTAGTTCCCTGCAAATATCTAAAAACTTTCTTTGCAGCTTTCTAGTGATCTATACTAGAATTATTTTAGTATCTTCCTAACATCCCCGTTACAATATTTATGTCTACTCTCGTACATGCCTGAGCATACATTAGGGTCCCAACTATATATGCATATGGAATTGATTCCATTTGCTTTCATTCTAAATCACTTTTCGAATAGTGTATAAGGCTAAACTTGTTCCCTTTCTAAATTAGAATGGGTGATGTTGAACACTTATCTATTCTAAATATCTCTAACACTTTATTAATATATACTTTATGAGACAAAGCTAATAGTCCTTGTGATCTATCACAAAATATTTGTATTCATATCATAAATGTTGCCTCACTCATATCTTTCATTTCAAAATTACTAGAGAGAAAGATGTCATCAACATATAATAATTACTCACACTAACCTTCAGATATATACACCGATCAATGTTGTTTTCTTTAAATCCAAATGAAATAGTAATATCATTAAACTTAAGATACCATTATCATTAAACTTAAGATATCATTAAACATTAATATCTCGTTTTGTTGCATATATAGAAAAAAAATTATATGATCTTATGGTTTGAGTCATAAGGAATCCTTGAGGTATTAAAAACATGATTAGTACAATCAGAATCAATCCACCAAGTATTAAAAGGAACTTCAACAAAGTTTGTTTCAAAACAAACATAAGCGCTAGGTTTAAAACCATACCTTACATTTAGAAAATTCCTTTTAAAAATGCCTAACCTTTTTATAAGAATGGCATATATATTCATCATGTTCCTTCTTGTGGATATGAGAGGATTCCCTACTAACTTCCTGGGGTCCTTTCATTTTCTTCTCATGCCTTTTTCCACCTTTCTTATTAGCTCTTTGATTCTTGACATAATTAATGGAGTGACTTCTTTAGTTTTTAAGTCTGGTCTTTTCATGAACCCAAATATTTTGTAACTTATTCCCATTCCATTTTTTCTTTATTGTATTATAGCTTATTGGAAAGGATTTAGATAGTAATGAGTTTAAGATAAACTATATTGGGAAGCTTTCATCCACTTCCATTCTTAAAAACTTAAGTCTTGCTGCAATGTTTGTTAACTCAATGGCGTGTTTATGTATAATATGTGATGTATCAAACTTCATAGTGGTCAACGTACCTATAAGAGTCCCAACAAGAGACTTGTCAATAGTCTAGGATCGCTCTTCCACAAACGTAAGTAATTTTTTAGCAGCTTCAGTTTTAGAAAGAGAATATTTAATATTGTCAGGAATTGTCATCTTTATATACATCAGACTCAATTTGTTTAATCTTTCCTAGTTGATAAAATGGATTTTATCCTCATTAATTCTCAAAACATTTAGAGCATCTAGTTTCTTAGTTTTGAGCACCAAATCCAAGTCAAAAACTCCAAGATAAAACTGGATTTTATTCACTCCATTTAGAGAAGTTCAAACCAATAAACATCATAACAGATGTGAGATTCAGATATATGGCAATAGCTATTGCAAGAATTAAAACTTAATATTAATACTTTCATTTATACAACAACATGCTACACAGATATTAGAAAAAATGTTCACAAATTTTATATTAATGTTCACCTTTGGGCAATCCATTAACACACCATATAGCACATAATGATAGTCATAAATTACAAAGTAATGTTTACCTTTAGGCAAGTTATTAATATATCATACAACACATAATGATGTTAATATGTACATAATTTGGTAATCATATATACACAATCTAGAAATATTTTCTATCTTTGGATATTTAAACATAACTAATTATGTACATGTATTACCTACATTTCTTCTCATTAACTATAAAACATATGCAAACCGCCTTTGGATGATTTCAAAAATATTCTACAGCAATGAGTTTCAATTTACCTATAAAATTACAATTCATTAGCTTCAAATTATGAGTAATCGAAATTTAAACATAATATTTTAGATTAAAAAGTTTTAAAAATATATAAACCAGCAATGTTGGAATTTCACAACACTTGGCGCTAACTGTAGCGCTAGGACACTAACATTATAGCCAACGTCGAGATTTCCTAGCACCTAGTTCTAGCCATGTTGCTAGTGCTAGGAAATTTTTCCTGGCAATTTTCAATTCTTTCTTTTTAATTCCATACATAGGCATCAATTCATGGTTCTTTCTTCATACATAATCATTAAAGCCATGACAAATTAAATTTAAGGTTTTTTTAAAATTTTCATATTAGGATTAATAAGGTTCTCTAAATCATGAGTCTTCTACAGTAAAGGAGAACCATGAATTTTTTGTAACCATGCTCTGATACCATATTTAAGCATGATTTTCATAAACATCATAAGATCTAGAAATCATGGAACTTATAAATATTCATTAATATTCATAATTCTATTCTCATAAGAAGATAAAGCTTTCGAATACTAACCTTTTTATATCGCTCAGTAATGCGAAAACAATTCATAATAAGCTTCTTACCTAATCTGTCTCTTTCCTTGAACTTTCACTTTTCGTACGTGATAATTTTTTGTGAGAAAAAAAAACTAAATAGGTAGAGACAAAACCCTAATACATTTAAAATATTAACAACTATCAGTCAGTTTTAAAACTCTCCATCACAATGGGTCAAAAGTCCAAAACCTATTTATTAAATTATTAAATCCCCTAACTGCCTCTTTAATACATAGGTCATCTAAAGGATTTATTTCCAACAAGAGATAGCTCCTTAAAATATAAATACCCAAAAATAATACGAAGGATTTAGTTATATCATGTAATTGTGCCTTTATAATGAGGTAGGGTGTGATAATTTACCTAAAATGCAGATATTGAAAAATAAAGCAATTAATCTAGTTAAATGGGACAACTATACCTCCGATGTGAGGTAAATACTCTAATGGAGTGAGGCAATTTACCAAAAAAACATATGTTCAAGAATGATACAAATAATATAAATAGGTGAAGCAATTATACCTTAAAAGTGAGAAAATTGTCCCAGTAAAATAAGGCAATTTAACTAAAAATACAAATACTCAATAATGATAGAATTGATATAATTAAGTGAGATAATGTACCTTTAAGTTAACACAAGTGTCACAACATAGTAAGATAACACATTCAAAATATAAAAACATAGAGATAAGAGAGAGAAACTGATCCTTAAAAAATTATATTAAAGAAACAAAAAGTATTTTTATAAAAATAAATGGCTTAATAACCGTATAAGTGAAGGTTAAGAATAAGGTTGATATTTCGATCTAATTCTGACCTGAATAAATTCAATCCAAAATTAGTAAAAAAAATGAGTAAAATTTTATTTACTCATGAGCCAAAAGAAAATGAATTGAGCCTAAATCTTGACCTATTGTCAATCTTAATTATTAACTTCTATTTATAATTATTCCTTCTTTAATCTTCAAACAAGTTACCAAGGCCTAAAGTAGGTAGTTCAAACCCATTAATACACTAATCTTAAGTACGAAAACTAATCACTCAACTAACCTCACCTTTTTAAGCAAAATATTGTGATACCAATAGTAGGTCTAATTATTGCAAGAATATTATGCATGTGCATCCACAAGAATATTAATTGGTTTGCTTTTCTTTGATATATGATGGCTTTTTTCTTTCCTAATTGAAATAAACTAGCTTAATTTTGCATTATTTCAAGCACTCTACCGATCTTGAAGTTGCTTGCATGATTCTTGTGGCTTATCTTCCATATATGATGGCTGAGGTATGAAGTTGCTCTCATCGACATGGACAAACCTAGCTAGCCGTCCTAGTTACGTTATAATTTTTTGTAATCTTAGCATTTATAATTTGTAAACTAGTCTCTCTATTTATTATTTTGTATATAAGAATTATTAAGGCTGTAATTAAGATCTTATATATAAAGAATATTCTTTTTGTTGGTATAATTTAATGATATTTCACTTTTTATATATAATACTTCAAATTATCAATTATTTTTGTATAATATTTTTGTATAATAAATTAACAACAGAAAATTTTAAATATTATATACAATAATATTGATTAAAAATGTTACAAATAATTATAATTAACATGGTATAATATTTCTTTAAAATGTATATTAAAATTTTGACTTTATTTTACAAAACGCAGCTAAAAACGTTTGGCTACGTTTCTATAAACGTAGGTAAAAACATTTAGCTATGTTTTTTAAAACGTAACTAAAAACTTTTGACAATGTTTCTAAAAATGCAGTTAATAATTTTTTGCTACGAAAACTAAGTATAGCTAAAAGATACTAAAAACGATTTTTTGAAATGTCGCGAATAGTTTGTTGCTACAAAAATAAAGCGTAGGAAATAACTATTAGCAACGATAAGCGAAAAACATCGCCTATATTTTTTAGCTATGTTGATTTGGCAATGCTTTTGGGGATGAATATAAATCGTCGCTAATGACTTTTAGCGATATTTTTGGCCTTTTAGTGACGATTTTTTCATAACTAAATTTGGTTTCTGTTGTAGTGATACACTGATCAACGTTGTTTTCCTTAAATCCAAGGGAAACAATAATATCAATAAACTTAAGATATCATTATCAAGAAGTTTGTTTAAGTTCGTAAGTTGACTTCTTCAGTTTACACACCATGTGTTCATTTTTAGCCTTCATGAACTCCATTGGTTGGTCCATGTAGACTTCTTCCTCTAAATCACCATTCAGAAAGGCAGTTTTCACATCTATTTAATGTAACTCCAGATTATAATGAACCACCAAGGTCATAGTAATCAATGTTTTATAAACCATACCTAACATTGAACTGGTCAAAAAAAAAAGGTTTAAAATTTAGAGGTTCAATTGGTATAAAACCATAAAACAAGTATATAATAAATAAGAATAAAAACTATAAGAATAAGTAAAATTATGGTATAAAGTAAAGTACTTTATTGAAATAAAAATACACTAATAACACCTATTAATATATAATAACTAATAATAAATCTAATAATTTAAACTAAGATTAATTATAATATAAATTTTAAAATAAAAATTGTATTTCTATATTATCATTTATTTAAAGACTCACAAAGGTGAAATAAGTTTTAAAAAAGTCAATAGGAACGACTCTAACATCATTCTAACTTCTTTTTTAATGTCCTTCAAATATACTCTTTATAGTTTAAATATTATTTTTAACACATCCTCAAATTATTTTAAGCAATTTACTTATATATACTAATTAATAATTTAATTTATTAAACAAATTCATGATAAAAATAATAATTAATTTTGAACAATAATAATTTAAAATTTTTAAATCAAAATATAAGGAGATAAATAAAGAATCTAAATTTTGACAAATAGAATTTATTCGTGAGATTAAATAAATTTAGTATTTTTAAGGGTAAAAATGGTTTTTTATTTTTAAAATAATAATTTAAAACATAATTTTAATTAAAATATAAAGAGATAAATAAATAATATAAATTTTCAAAATTATTATTTACTAATTAAATTGTGCGAAAGACATAAAAAAGAAAAAAATCATTAGAAATTCTCAACTTTCTTACATTGTAATGAAGTGTCAAAACATTGACACAAACAACGATGAACATGGGTTAGTGTGCATGGAGAGCTGAGGGATAAAGTTGTTGTTTGAGGTGGGGTCCCATATTAAAAAATGGTGGGTCCAATATTCTATAAAAGGTGGTTGAGTGAGTTATTAACTAATTTTTAAAGACAACCGGGTGATTTTTAATTAGAAACCGGTCAATTTATTACTTAACCAGGTGATGTTTGCTCAAAATTGTTATAAACACAAACCAAATTAGAAACCACGTCAGTTTGTATTTATTCTAGTCAAACTAACCAATCCGATCCAATTTTTAAATCATTGATAATAATTTGAGTGAATCCTTTTTAGAGACTTATGAGAAAGCCTCTTTATAATCAATGTCATCTTTTTGAGTAAATCCTTTAGCAGCTAGTCTAATATTGTAACATTAATTGTAAGTAATCAAGAGAATCATGTTTGGTCGTAAAGACTCATTTATAACTAATTCTTCTATAACCTTTTGGCAATTCCACAAGATCTTAGACACCATTCTATTTTATAGATTTGAACTAATCTTTCCTTACATCTACCCACTAATCAGAATTTTCACTATTCATGGCTTATGAAATGGTCACGAAGTCATTCTCAATTCCTAAGTCATTTTCTGAATTGCGTAGATATACCACATAATTATCAGAAATAGTTGGTCTTCTTTCTTTTTGAGACATTTTTAATGTTATTTGTTGTTGTTCTTTTATTACAACTTCATTCACTTTATATTTAATTTCATTATGAACAATGGGTTCATTAATTTGTTGTTCTTC
>JAOTAY010000004.1:28926027-29011451 GCA_025629805.1 Erythroxylum baracoense
GTGACTTCCTTGTTTCTCGAGTCTAGTCTCTACCTAAATCGACATACTTTGTAACTTATTCCCATTCCCTTTGTTCTATATTATATTATAGCTCACTAGAAAGGATTTAGATGGTAATGAGTTTAAGATGAACTGCATAAGGAAGCTTTCATTCACTTCCATTTTTAAGAACTTAAGTCCTGCTACAATGTTTGTTATGTCAATAATGTGTTCATGCATAACACGTGATCTATCAAACTTTATAGTGGTTAATGTACCCATAAGAGTCCCAAAAAGAGACTTGTCAGTAGTCTGAGGTTAATCTTCTACAAACTTAAGTAATTCTTTAGCATTTCAGTTTTAGGAAGAGCAGACTTAATATTGCCAAAAATTTCATCTTCATATAAATCAGACTCATTTTGTTTAATCTTTCCCAGTTGTTAAAATGGATTTTCTCCTCATTAACACTCAAAACATTCAAAGCATTTGGTTTCTTAGTTCTGACTACCAAATCTAAGTCCAAAACTATAAGATAGAACTGGATTTGTTCACTCCATTCAAAGAAGTTCAGTCCATTGAACATCATAACAGACTGAGTATGGCAATAGCTATTACAAGAATTAAAACTTAATAATAATACTTTAAGTCATACAACAACATGCTACATAGATTTAGAAAATTTTTCATAAATTGTATATTAATGTTCACCTTTGGGCAATCCATTAACACAACATATAGCACATAATGATAGTCATAAATTGCATACTAATGTTTACCTTTAGGCAATCTATTAATATATCATACAACACATAATGATGCTAATATGTACATAATTTGGTAATCGCATATACACCAACCAGAAATATTTTCTATCTTTGGATATTTAAACATAACTAATTGTGTACATATATTACCTACATTCATTCTTATTAACTATAAAAATAAGCAAACCATCTTTGGATGATTTAAAAAATATTTTATAGCAACGAGTTTCAATTTACCCATACAATTACAATTCATTAGCATCAAATTATAAGTAATCCAAACATAATATTTTGGATTAAAAACTTTGAAGATAGATAAACCAGCGACACTAGAATTTCCCAACGCATCCGGCGAATCATGGCCAGTATAGGGATTTCCCAACACCTAACGCTAGTCACGTTGTCAGCACCGGGAAAAATTTCCTAGCAATTTTCGTTCTTTCTTTTTAATTGCATATATAGGCCTCAATTCATAGTTCTTTCTTCATACATAATCATTAAATCCATGAGAAATTAAACTTAATATTTTTCTTAAAATTTTCATATCAGGATTCATAAGGTTCTCTAAATCATGAGAAATCTTCAGTAAATGAGAACCATGAATTTTTTGTAGTAACACTCTAACACCACATGCATGTAAGCGTAATTTTCATAAACATCATAGGATTTAGAAATCATGAAACTCACAAATATTCATTAATATTCATAATTTTATTCTCATATGAAGATAAAGGTTTCAAATACTAACCTTTTTCGTTCAATAATGCGAAAATGATTCAAAACAAGCTTCTTACTTAATCTGTCTCTTTCCTTAAACTTTCTATCTCACTATTTGTACATGATAGTATTTTATGAGAAAACAAAAACTTAATAGGCAGAGAAAGAAGCCTAATACACGTAAAAGGTTGATAATTGTCAATCAGGTTTAGAACTCCTATTATAATGGATCAAAAGTTCAAAAGCTTATTTATTAAATTATTAAATCCCCTAACTGCTTTTTTAATACATGGGCCACTTAAATGATTTATTTAGAATAAGAGATAGCTCCTTAAAATATACATACCTAAAAATAATACGATTTAGTTACATCATGTAATTGTGCCTTTAAAATTAGGTAATGTAGATATTGAAAAATAAAGCAATTGATCTAGTTAAATGGGACAACTGTACCTTCGATGTGAGGTAAATACTATACTGGAGTGAGGCAATTTACCAAAAAAAACATACATTCAAGAATGATACAACTAATATAAACAGGTAAAGCATTTGTGTCTTCAAAGTGAGAAAATTGTTCTGATAAAATAGGGCAATTTACCTGAAACACAAATATTCTATAATGATATAATTAATATAATTAAGTGAGATAATGTACCTTAAAGCAAATGTCACAATCACAATAGAGTAAGATAACCCAATCAAAATATAAAAATATAGAGATGAGAGAGAGATCCTTGAGATCAAGAGATATTATTAACTTTTTAAAATAATAAATTATATTAAAGAAATAAAAAAGGTATTTTTGTAAAAATAAATGGATTTATAACTTTAAAAGTAAAGTTCAAGAACAAGGTTGATATTTTAATTTACGTCTGACATGAACCGATTCAATCTAAAATTAATGAACAAAATTTGAGTTGATTAAATTTTGATTTGCTCATGAGCTGAAAGAAAATGAATTGAGCCCAAATTTGGTCCATTCCAACCCTAACCATTAACCTTTGTATACAATTACCCGTACTTTAATCCTCGAAAATGACACCGAGGCCTAAAGTAGGTTGGTCAAACCCATTAACTCAATAATCCCAAGTATGAAAACTAATCATTCAACTAACCTCACTTCTTTAAGCAAAATATCGTGCTACCAAAGTTTCTATTGCCGGAATTAGATTCACAAAAGCATTTTGTTTGATTGAGTTGTATTCAGAATTTGAAATATATCCCGCATATGATTTTAGTTAAACATCGGCGTTAGAGCCTATTAGCTGCATAAGATTAAATTGATCAAGTTTAGGCTAATTCATTTTGTAATACTGGGACAGTTGTTTCATGGCTGGATTATTTTATAATCTACTTTATGTAATGGAAAGAAGAAGCACAGATGGAGGGGGAATCCATGTCATCCGTAGTGATTAATAGTAGAAGCATAAGGCTGCGGGTTTGTGGTGCTTAATCCCTTTTAAGTAGGTCTAATTATTGCATTATCACATAATTATCACTGTCTTTGACTGCGCCCATTGATGGAGTCGTGTCTCCTGCCCGTTATCATATTAATAGGGTTTTTCTCAAGATTTCACTACGTTATATACACTGGTAGTTGTATAGTACACCTTCTTTGTGAAAAGATGTTCCTGATTAACTCACAATGAAGCAACCTTTTCGTTCGTTCTTAATACTCTTTGCTTGACTGAAGTGACGTTATAGCAACTGAATAGATTAATTAACTAATTAAGTGGTTATTAAGTTGTTGATTTGAATGTGAATTAGATCAACCAAGAGAATAATGCAAAAGTGACCCTTAAAACACTGAATTTCTTTGTGTATATAAAATGGGTATAATTCAATTACTAACTCTATACCAGTGGGGAGCATTGAGAACGCTATTGGCTCTCACACATAATATATGAGAAATTTGACATTATAACAACAAGACTCAATTTTCTTGATTATGCCAAAGTGTATGAGATGAAATCAAATAGACTTCCAAATGAATTTAGGAAGGATATTGTTATCGTGTTTATAATCGAATTTTTCAGTCTCCCTTATATTATAATTTACAAGATAGTAAGAGTTGTATAATCAAGTTCTCAAAGAAACATCTCAACCATTTGTACTAACAAGGTCTGGATACTTTATAGTGGATAGGCATTTGGACGTTCAAAGCGATACTGCATGAGTAACAGAGACATTGGTCGATGGCAATTAAGGCTGGGTCAATCCTGAAGCCCTGGTGGATCCCAGAGCAACCTTTTATGCCACTATAGAACTGCCATATGTCAATCATTCAGCTTGTTGAGAATGACACGTCAACAATGGACCATGCATATGTGCGCTTATTTTCACTTTTATTTTATAAGATCGAGAACTACATGAATCTCTCTTAACAAACACAAGCTTTTCTGAGCCCTAACGCACGGAGTGAGCAGGGCCCGGTAAGGTAAGGCCATAGTGGGATTACACTTGCAACTCTATTTTGATCAACCAAACAACTACTTTGTATTATATACATGTGTTAAACAACTTATATTCATTGCATTCTTGATAAAATAAGTTTTTAGTATTGTTGACCGCTACAATGATACATCTACTAAAACATGCCTCTGTATTCGATAAACCAAAATTTTAAATCCCTTAATTAACTAGCACTCGTCATTCTTTCTTTCAAGTAAAACAGTGTTTAGCGAGCAAGGCATAGGTTACGACTTCAATCACCTTTTTGTATTCACAAATTCTCGTTATGTGCTTAATGAGGAATATTCTGGTGAGAAATTTAAGTATTGTTAATTTGTTTACCTATTTAGATAGACATTATTAAGACTCTTAAAATCAAAACCTTAATGATCATTGTTGACTAGCGAATCCATCTTTAGAAGCTGCTCTTCACCGAACTGTCTGATATGCTTGCTATCTTTGCATATTCATTGGATTTTGAATAAACATCACAATTGAAGACTGAGAGCAAATGGGTAATTCCCAGATTTCCGAGTCGCTTCCTTTCAATCAGCAATGGCGGTTATGTCACAGAACTCGAAAACATGACGGTGTGTTATTAGCCTTTACGAGCAAGAAGATAACTAGACTTGATAGTCCTTTCTTCTATCTCGTAATTCTTCCATTTTTGTTCTTGTTACTATAAGATAGCTGCTGATATACTTGTATTAGTGCTAGACAAATTACAGTTGGATGGATTAGGCAACTTTTAGGATATGGGTTTCTTGCCCATTATCCAACCTGATGATGTCAAGTTGGTAGTTGGTAGTTGCAGTTTTGTCGATGGTAGTTATTAGACAATACCAATCTTACTTGGATGCCGGGTTCTGTCTGCCATAAATACATTGAATTGCTTAAGTATCAAGAGTAGTGACAAAACTCTCAAAATGAATTTCCAAGCCATCGAGATGTTGTCATCGTTGTTCATGAACTTCATGGCCAATTCTCCCGCTTATTTAAACGGAACACTAGAAAATTTTTAAAGAAATCAACCAAAGCTGCTCATAAAATTTTACTCACAAAGGTTCCTTTCAGTCCAGTCACTCCTGAAGAACCATTAACATAAAAAATAAAAAAAAGACGGTGCAACTACAGCAAGCCATAGGTAGGAAATCCGATACAAAATAATGAAAAATGATCCACTTACACACCCACTTTCCAACAGTATCTTGAGTCTGAGTTTATGCTTTTGAAGCAAGATGCTGATAAATTACCCCCTTTTCTGTTGATTATTTTTCTTTATTTTTAATTATTAGAGATAGCTTTGATATATAAAGTTGAGATGAATCAAGGGAATTTCCAGAGATTTTGGTCTCCAGGAGCAGTATTGTCGTCGGCAGGATCACGATCATCACTGGCAATGTTCAAGCGAGGAGGACTAAGCATCATGCCTTGGGCCATGTTCACCAAAACATTAGGCATATCAAATATCAAGTCCTCGTCGACGAACTCATTGGCCATTGGTCTATCTTGAACTGTTTGACTGCTACTCCCCTCCGATAATACATGCTGGTTGCTGTGCCTCTCATTTCCTATCCCTAAAGCATCCCTTGCAGCCCCAATAGCAGCAGCTGCAGAGGCTGCGGCCGCCTGAATATCACGCGGTGATGTGGACGCTGGAACAGCCAGAGAAGCCGCCGCGTTTGGAAAGTTGAGCTCAGCATCCTGCCCCTTGAGGGCTAGAGCTGCCACATCATAGGCAACAGCAGCCATTTCTGGGGTTGGGAATGTGCCTAGCCATATCCTATTAGGCTTCCTTGGCTCTCTGATCTCCGAAACCCATTTCCCACTACTCCTACGCCTAACTCCTCTGTAAACAGGGTGGCGTCCGGAGGTTGGAGGAGGTGAAGTAGTAGTCCCAGTGCCACTGCTAGTACTAGAATTTCCGGTTTTGTTAGGTTGTGTTTGCATGATTGTCCAATGAGATAAACAAGGAATATTACCGATGTTGGCGTGAAGTTGAGTGGCAGGAAGTGAAAGATATAAGGAGCCATTTATGGAAGATGGGATTCAGGAGAGAATCCTAATTTCGGAGGGAAGAGTTTAGAGATTGGTAAGTGCAAACCAGTTGTTGATGAACTGCTGTCTGCCAAGGATCGAGGTGTAAGCCAGCTCTATGTTGGACATCTTGGTTGGACTGCGTTTCTGCCGCAAAAATAAAACTGCCTAATCTTAACTAACATCAATGTAATAGTGATGGTTTTGAGCTTTATGCATCATCCATCAGCCTCTTCCAATGGATTTGATTATAATAATGATGAGGTGTTAAAATCTACATGTCATGTCTCTATGTCGACGAATCTAAGAGAGATCGCTAGGTTGTCGAGTGGCAGAGTTCCTATTAGTTAGGATTTGATTTTGTTCCTGATCTTCATCCAAAACACAGATTATTGTGCAACTTGCTACAAGTGACAGATATGCAACTTTTAACAAATTCAACACAATAATGCTTAAAACTATTAATAAGTTTGCTTTTGATGCAATATTATTTTCTCTTCTACTCAAACCTTTTGGCTCAGCACTTTTAAGCTAATGTATTATCAGTTAGATGTTATATTCAGGAACATTACCAGACGTATTCATATCTCCAGAAAATGGACTAAAGAAGTACCCTTTTAGAAAAGGGAAGAAATGTATTCACGTAAAAAATTTCACTCAAAAGAATGAGTAATAAAAATTTAAAATAAACAATAACTCAAATCCTGTGGCTATTGGTCTCAGTTAATGCTTTTCAATTTAAGTACTGTAAAATTATGCTTAAGTTTTCTCTTATTTTTTAATAATTAATGATAAGCGTATGACTCATTCTTGGTATTTTATAAATTATGGGCAAAATAAAAAACATTTATTTTGACACATTTGATTCTTCACGAGAATTAAGAGAGAGTCTTCATAAAAAAACAAGCAAAATAGGAGTACTTTTGTTGTTCTTTACGAGAGTCAATAGTTAAACCTTGTAAAGATTATTGACTCTCGTAAAGAACAAAATAAGACAAAATATGAGCCTTAATTTTGTCTATTTATTCTTCACGAGAGTCTAAGCAGGTGTTCTTCTTACCTTTGTCTAGGTCCATCCTGAGTGCTCGTATTTCAATTAAAGAATCCTCTTCTCTTTTTTTATTGGTTGGTATACGATTTTGTAGTGTTAATAACATATCTTGAAGTTCTCTTTATCTCCATCTTTACCAGAAAAAAAAATGGTTCTTTCCTAAGGGATAAAAGCTAACACAAAGATGTTTCCATTATGAGGTGTAGATATACTTTTGGAACCTGTAAGAATCCGAGAAATCAACAAAGTTAGGGCCTATTGTATGCAAATAATTAAGCTTTTAGGGAATATCCATATTTTGTAGGAGTGATGTTATATACAGGCATATGTAGCGTACATACTAATGAACTAGGGCTTGATCGCTCTATTATGGAAGAGGACATAGCTTTTATCCCTTAGAGATCAAATATTAAGATACCCAAGTGAAGTTGGCTAAGGTAAACTCTATACACCACAGTACAACCACTCATGTACAAATCTATCAACACAGAGTATATACAATTTGTCAATGGGATTGCTTCGTGTTAGAAATGAGTTCTGAGTTGAAGAGTTTCACGCCCTGAAGATTGGACATGTGAAACCGGGAGTCTGTTTATTTCTACAGGGTACATTTTTTCGCTCGTGGCGTACGTCTGTTTCAGTTGTGGAAGCGGTACTTTTTCAACTTTACCAACGCTTGCAGAATATATATATATAGCATATCGTATGAATTATGTCATCAATGTTGAGAACTAGAATATCACACATTAACTCTACAAAAATTCAACTATAAAATTACATATTACGTTCACGTAGGGGTAATTAATGGTGACTATAGTATCTCTCGATTAAAAATGATATATACGGTTGGTCCATTTTATTATCTAATTATATTACTTTAGTGAAGGGGCATCGTTGAAGAGCAAGGCATGAGCTTGTATATTAGTTATTATGTAATGGCGGGGAACATAAAAGTAATAGTAAATCTTAATTATTTGCGAAATGGAACATCTTCACATCATGAAATTTAGTTGTTCAGCTGTCATAGCTTGTCTTGGGATATCAACTTACTTGAATGAAGCATTTGCAATATGATTTGATGTCTTTAATTACAAAATGACACCAAGAAATTCTCATCGAAAACGTGAAATACTTTTTCCTCGGCATCTTGTTAATTAGTAACTTAATTATCAATTTATAGTCCACAAGTTTCAATTTTGAACATCTTCTTAATCATATATGTAATTAATAAGTTCTTGTGTAACTACAGTTTATTGTATAGGTGCCAAAAATCAAGACTGTTATTTCACTTGAATTTTATCTAATTTTCACTAATTGATTTATAGAAAGGTTCAACTCGAATTATTTATAATTTAAAGATATAAAATGATGTGAATATACTTATTTAATTTATTACTGAATTGAAATATAATATTTCTAATTATATATAAGTTCATTTAATCATAATTTAAATTTTCTTTACACTTCTTAATTTAAGTAATATATATATGCTATTTGCCTTCTACATCAATTAATTTGTAAATCAAATGAGTATTAACAAGAGCAATAAATAAAGTACCTTTTCTTAGAAGTCACCATCTGTACCAACTTAATCGGCTACTAAGCACGTCTAGGGCAATATGATGATATTTAAGTGCATGAATTATGTATCATGACGAACTTGACTTGAAGTTGAGCCTCCAAGACCAACTTGCAAGCAACCCAATTTTCGTACCAATCACACGCCAAACAACCTTTGTATTTCAAAGTATTATACACACATACTCTCCACCAGGGACCCGAATGTTTTGTCCGAAGCGCTCTGTCACATGAAGAATTGAAAGCTTGCCGATTTTGTATAAGAATAACGTTATAAAATTCTCAGTTTTCATTAGGTTGCTCAAGTTTTCGTGCTTCAACATATTGATAGTATATTTGAGCCCATTAAAAATTTGATCAAATCCACGTATAACAAGGGATGGCTTGGTGGATTGGAACATTATAATGTAGCATAAAGACCACTCATCGATGCTTTGGAAAACTACACTACTCTTACGTCTATACTAATTTAATACAAGGTAGGAAAAACCTAAAACGCGTAATATCTTACTAGGGCAAAGCTTGAATCTTGATTAGGGTATACTGTAGCTTTCTGATAAGACATGACTACTTATGACACGAGTCGGCATGGCAGAACACCATCAGGTTAATTTCTTCTATTTGTGACAATCAAATGCAAAGAAGAAAGAAATCAATATCCGTACAAGGCGTCACCACCAAGATACAAACATGAGGTCTATATAAGGTAGTGGGTTTAGCGTCTGGAATTAATGGGTACAGTAGTAATTGTCCGAACAAAACAGGGAGCATGAAATCTATGTCAGCTACACTTTTTTCCTAGAATGATTCTACATATGTTGCACATAGAAAAGCGCTGTTTTGTGTCTGTAATCCCCACCTTCGAACCTGAAAGAGACATTAATGGATCCTAAACCAGGATAATGTAAAATTAAGCACTAGGAGAGGCCTGAAGGACTTGAACTGTAAAGTGTTTAAGCACAAAGAAAACTAAGTTCAAGAAATGATGAACTTTATAACTCGGATTAATGCTATAGATCCGTGTGTTACTCAAGTATCTAAATTGCAGGCTGCCGCGCCGCGTGAGAGATGAAACATCAGAATAAGAAGTGTTGAATTATGAGATAATATTTCACCAAAATTCAGCTAATTTTTCTATGCTGTAACCATTTTTCTTCTCTCTCTGGTAATTTTTTCCTCTTTGGATGATTTGAAGTTGACGGTAAATGTACAATGGTGCCACTTTTCCTTACAACTCTTTATCACATCCTAGACTTGAAGCAATGTTATACTAAGCAACATTGTCTATCACTCTTCTAGCTATCCTTGCAAACTTACAATAATTTGAGTAAAATGTTGAAGTTAGTTAAGATCCATTTAATAAATTTGTCTGGATTGTAAACTTAAAATTATGCAATTTAATCATATCCCATTTCATTATTTTCACAATCAGTATAATCTCAAATTTTTGTAATCAATCCAGAACTCATGTTTCAGGTTAATAATATTGTGACTGTAGGTGCCGACTAGACAAAAGGTAAGCACAACTCTTCTATTATAGGTTTTGCGTCTGTCCGTTTTTACACATAAACCCGAAAGTATTCCCGCCAACAAGACAAGTTTTGAGTTACCTGTGGTCCCCTAGAGGACACATAAACTTCCAAAGTAGATAGTTCAAATTTACAAGTTGTACTCCATGTTACTACTTGCACAAATATGTATAGTATAGGGTAAGTTGTTGATATGACAGCTATTGTATGTGGATTGATAACTTTGTTAGATATTTGATGTAGATAGATTTAATTCGGTGCTTTATATAAAAAATATAATGTGCGTAATGTTAAAACCGAAGGGACAAGTACCCTTAATATCTGAAATAGTTAAATAATAAACACAGAGAATTGTATGAGATGCAGTGGCATTACTCTAGTTGGGGTTTCTTCCATAACTGATGGGATACCATAAGGTTAACTAGTAATCTTGATGAAGATTTATTAATATTAAAGAAATATGTAGAATAGGTTGATAATGTTGGTGAAGATAAACTAATTTGAAAAAATGATGGAGAATAAATTAATAATCTAAGTGAAGATTTGCTAATTAATATAAAAAAGGATAATAGAAGAATTTTTTGGGAGGTGCATTAAATCTACTATATATATGAGTATTTAGAGAGGTCTTTGACATCCTCAATACAAATGAGAATCACACTTTAAAATAGAGAAAGAGAGCCACTTTAAAGAGTGAAGAGCTTGGGAAAACGTCTAATTTCTAAAGTTTGAGTGTGTGAATGATCCACTACAAATTCATGAGGAATCAAAATGTTGTAATTCATTCTAAATAAAGTGAGAAGTCAAGTTAGCTTCTAGTTTAAGTTATAGAAGAAATCATTATTATATTATAGTGAAAGATCTTTAAGACTTATAGTCTTGTAGTTTTTTTCCTTTTCATTAAAGGTTTTTCACTTAAAAATCTATGCTTTTCTCTGTTACTTTTGTAATTAATTCTTGTCCATTTTAAATCACACAAAAAGGGAAAAGAGCTTCAAGGTATCTACATGTCTTTTTCCAATAGTTTGTGGACCATCATCTTCTTCTATGATTTAAAATAAAGGGTACCGCCACTTATTATGGTAACATATTCAAACTCACTGTAAATAACTACTCTTATAGGAAGTCTATGATGGATGACCATTTATATTGCAAAGAATTGCACAAACCAATCACAAATGAGAACAAGTCAAAAGGAAAAACTAACAAGGAATGGGAGCTCTTAAACTGAAAGGAAACAGCTATGATCTATAAGTTTGTCAACCAAAGCTTGTTCGAGCATGTGTCTATGTACACTAAAGCATATAAATCATAGACAAAAATTTAAGCTCAAGATTCAAAAAGAAGGTGCCTCGAAACAAATCCCACCTCATAAGACGATTGATCAAGTTGAAATACACAGATGATCAAAGTATGATTGAGCACTTAAACATCTTCAAGGGACTTATAAATTAATTTATGAAGATCAAAATGAAGATTGATGAGGAGCTGCAGGCCTTATTACTTCTTAGCTTATTACCAGAGAAATGAGGTACACTCATTGTCACATTTAGCAGCTCAGTCTTAGAAGGAATGCTCACCATGAATACCATCACTAAAGGTCCATTGAATGAGGAAGCAGGAGAAAGGAACTTGATATATCAACATAATCTAAGGCTAATGTTGTTAAGAACAAGGGAAGAAGAGAGACTCTTGGTTGACAAGTCAATTACTAGTATTGTGGCAAGCCTAGTTATAAGAAATTTGAATGTCACAAGCTAAAACAAGATTAGAAGAACAGGAATGTGAAGATAAACTAAATTAACCTAAAGAAGAAGGAAGAGAAGAGCACAACCACAGTGTTATAAAAAAACATGATGATGTCTTCTACATTAGAGAAAATAACTATCCTAGCATCACTTAAAATGAAAATTAATGAATTATTGATTCTGATGCTACCTTCCATGTCAAATCACATGGAGAGTTCTTCTCAACATACCAAAATGGCAATTTTAGTACATAAGATGGAAAATTAAGTACCAATAAGATCATAGGGATCAGTAATGTCATCTTGGTGACTAATATAGTGTGCAAGCTCATGCCAAAAGATGTAAGATATGTCTATGATATGTGCCTCAATCTTATCTCTACCAGAAATGGTATTGGCTATGTGAATCAATTTGGCAATGGTAACTATCAAGTACCAATATGATCAATACGAAAGGAAGAAAGGAAGTTTCACTATACATTACACAAGCAAAGTTGTGAAAAGGAGAAACCAGTATCACCCATAATAACTCATACTAGAGTTGGGCACAAAAGGTTGGGGCACATGAGTGAGAAAGGTTTATAAATCCTCACTTGTAAGAGCTCCTTCCTGATATGAAAAGTAAAACACTTGAACTATGCATTCATTCTTTGGCTAGTATACAACATAGAATTTCATTTTACATAACTAGTCAACCACATATGAAAAAAGATATTCTTGATTTGATGCATACCAATGTTTACTCAATGACTAAAAAATCAATTAGCAATGTATTATATTTTATTACTTTTACTGATGACTATTCGAGGAAGGCATGGGTGTCTTTATTAAGAATAAAAGACTAGGTACTCAAAGGGATTGAAGGAGTTCCATGTGACGGTGGAACAAGAGACAAAAAAAAGTTGAAATGTGTCGAAGCTAATAACAGTTGAGAGTACCCTAACCTATTTGAAGTATATTGCAAGTTATTTAGCATCAAGCTCGGGAAAACATCATAAAAAAACATTATAATTGAAAAGATATAGTTGAGAGAATGAACCATGCTCTCTTATGCTAAACTCTCCATTTCATTTTAAGGATAAGTCGAAAGGATGGTCATCAATAGTATCAACTACTCTCCCTAAGGACTTTTGGATGGTGATATCCTAGAAGAAATATGAACGAGAAAAAATGTCTCATGTTACCATTTATATGTGGTCAAGTGCCATACATGTGTCAATATTCCTAAGGAAAAACAATCTAAACTTGATTTAAAGACAAAATTGAGCATATATTTAGGCTCATCATAAGATGAGTTTAGCTATTGATTATGAGACTCTGTGAATAAAAAGATTGTGAGAAGTAAAAATGTACTTTTTAAAGATCAGACCTTTAAAGAATCCAAGTAGCCATAGAAAACTAAGCACAAGGTTAGCATCTGCTCTGATCATAATTCATCTCTTATGGTACACGATAATTTAGAGGGACAAACTGACGAGACGATCATGATAAATTTGGTGATATGCTTGATCATAATGAATCTTTAATAAAGGATTTTGCATTAACTAAGATAAATAATATAGAACCTCTCGAGTCTATTGAGACAAAAAGCTATGGAATAATTCCAGTTGCGAAAATCAATTAGAGAAAAACAATCATCCACTAGATATCCTCAAAATGAGTATTTCACACTTACCACCAAGTGAGAGCCTCAAAGCTACAATGAGGCCATGCTTGATGTTCATAAAGAACAATAGTTGAAAGACGTGTAAAAGGAGATTTAATCCTTGCATGAGAACCAAACTTATAATTCAGTGTAGCTACCTAAGTGTAGAGGAGATTTAAATAATAAATGGGTGTATAAGCTTTGAGGATAATAACCCACAACCATAGTTTAAGGCTAGAATCATCGTCAATGGGTACAACTAGAAAAAAAAAGGTGATTTTGAAGAGATCTTTTCGCCTGTGGTAAATATTTCATCTATTTGTATATTTTTCAATCTAGTCATCAACCTAAACTTGAAGATTAAATAACTTGATATCAAGACAACATTTTTACATAGAGACTTATAAGAGGAGATATATATGGAGCAATTTGATATATTTGCAATTTTGAAAAAAGAACATTTGGTGTGTTGATTGAAAAAGAGTCTTTATATTCTAAAGCAAGTACCAAGGTAATGGTACAAAAAGTTTGACCCTTTCATGGTTCAATATTACTTCAAGAAGAATCATGCCAGTCATTGTGTCTTTATGAAGAGGTACACTAGTAGTGATTTCATCATACTTCTAAAAGGCACATTGGTGGTGATTTCTTCATAATTCTATTGTATATTGATGATATGTTAATTGTTAAGCACGATAAGAAAAAAATTATTGCACTTAAGAAGGCATTGAGCAACTCATTCATCATGAAAGATTTGGGACCAATGAAGCAAATATTTAGAATAATGATAACTCAAGATTATTCAAAGAAGTTATTATTGTTACGTTAGGAAAGATGCATTAGGAAAGTTCTTGAGACATTTAACATGTATAAAGTAAAACTAGTTAGCGTTCCACTTGCGAGATATTTTAAGTAAAGTAAGAAGTAAAGTCCAATAAGTAAAAAAGAAAAGAAAGAAATTAGAAAAATGCTATATTCATCTGTAGTTAGTGGCATCATGTACACTATAAAGTGCACTAGGCTTGATATTTCCTATGTCATCAATGTTGTAAGTCAATTCTTGTCCAATCCCAAGAAAGAACATTGGACAATTGTGAAATAGATACTCTGATACCTCTGGGATACTATCAAGAGATGCTAATGGTTTGGTAAAGGGAAAATGTGATAAAAGGATACACAAATGTAAACATAATTGGAGATGTCAATTCTAGAAAGTTAAAATAAGCATATTTGACTACTTATGTAAGTTGGGACACACACTTGTGTAAGTTGTGACACTTTCTATTATAGAGACTGAATATATCACCTCTACTGAAGTATGCAAAGAGATGTTATGAACAAAAAATTTCTTTTGTAAATTGGGTTATGAACAAGAGAATATGTATTTCAATATGATAATCAAAGTGCAATACACCTAGCCAAGAACTCCATCTTTCACTCTCGCACAAAACACATTAATTTTTGCTATCACTGGATATGAAATGTGTTGAAAGAGAGACTTCTACAACTTGAGAAAGTACACATCAATAACAATTGGTCAGACGTCATGACAAAAGTGCTACTAATTAAGGTGTCAGTGTAGAAACCCCTAATTAAGTCAGGAAGGAGGAGATTTGTTAGGTTTCCCTTTATAATTGGTAGGATACCACAAGTTAATTAATGCTTTTTGTGAAAATTTGCTAATATGAAAACAAATATAGAAAATAAGTTAATAACGTTGGTGAAGATTTGCTAATATAAAAAAAAAGACATGGAGAATAAGTTAATAATACTGGAAAAGATTTGTTAATATCAAAAAGGTGTGGAAAACATATTATTTAATGATGATTTGTAAGAATAATTTAAAAAGTATAAGAAGATTTTTGGAGGTGAATCAAATCCACTATAAGTAGGAGCATTTAGAGAGATCTTTGACATCCAAAATATAAGTGAGAGCCATACTCTAAGAGAGAGATAAAAAGAGTCACTTTAAAGAATAAAAGTTTGAGTATATCTTCAATTTCATAAGCTTAAATTTGTGAGTAATCTACTATAAATATGTCAGGTATTTAAACATTATAATTTATTATAAATAGAGTGAGAAATTGAATTACTTTTTAGTTTAATTTAGAAAAAAGTTGTTATATTCTTATTATATTATAGTGGAAGATCTTTAGGACATCCAATCCTATACATTACAAGAAATTTGCAAATTACTGACGAAAAATTTCGTACGGAAAAAATTCTGTAGTAAATTAGCGAAGAAAATTGCTTTCCATAGGTAAATTTGTTGGAAAAAAGATATTTGGTGATAGAAAAAAACTTCGTCGTTAAAAGAGGAGAAAATTTTACTACAAAACTTTGCTGACGGAATAGTGAAAGTCGTCGAAAAAATAGGCATCAATTGTTCCTGGTAAAAATTGCATATGAAATTTACCAATGGAAAAAAATTTCTGTAGGAAAATTCCTAATGGAAACACAATTATGTAGGTAAATTACTACGAAGTGATGTTTCCGTAGGTAATTTCCCTACAAAAACCCCATTCCGTAGGTAATTTCCCTAAAGAATGGTGTTTCTGTCGGTAATTTACCTACAAAAATATCATTCTGTAGGTAAATTCAAATGACATCGACATTGTTCTTTAATTTGGAAGGAAAATGACGTCGTTTCCCTTCAAAATTAAAGCTCAAAATTGAACTCCCCTGCCCTCACCTTTCGTTTTCTTCTTCTTCCTTTTTTCTTAGGTTCATCTATTGTCATTTTCTTCATCCATCAACGTCGTTCTTCATTTGTTCTTCCACCAACTGTTTCCATTGTCTTAAGTTTACTGTCTTGAGGTTGGTCATCCATGCTCTGCTCTTAGGTTTATTTTTTCTACTTCAATTTTTGTTGTTAAATGGCTTTATGTTCGTTAATCATATTATTACTGTGGATTGAGTCGTCGCGATTGTTAATGGGTCATTGTTTGCTGTTTTGTGTTAAAGTTGGTGAATAATGGAAAAAGACAACAATTTTGAAACAAATTAGGGATGAATTTGTGAAGGGTACCAAGTGTTCGATGAAAGTTCTCTAAGAGGTCTTTCACATCATTATGCGTTGCCTTCATCTTTCATAGGTCTTAAACCATCTTACCTTCATCTTCCTTAGGTCTTAAACCATCTTTAGGTTCAATTCTCTGGTAACTAGTAGTTACTTGCTCTCCTTTTCTTCATTACTACCATGTTTTTCACTTCACTACTTCTAAGTTAAGTTATTAGGTTCTACAATGTTTTTCAATTGTCTTTGTCTATCTAAATGTGTTAAGCATAAGAATGATTTGTCTTTTTATATTTATGTCTACTACATGCTTCCTCTGTATCTTTTCTAGTTGGCTACCTTCTTCCTAGTATGGTCCTTTCCACACACAGGAGGCAACCACTCGACCATTCCCATTGAAATTGTATAAAAAGAATATACATTTTATTAAAAAAAAGTCACATGTTGGGATATGTTAAGACACTGGGACATGTTAATAATTGAACATTCCTGAATTTGTGGTTTCTAACCACCCAATCTCTTCTTTTATCTTATATCAAGAGTATTATTGTCTTTAACTTATAACTTACGTATTGGAAAACCATTTGATATCATTAAGCTACATTATAAGCTAGATTTTATTTATTTATTTAGTAATGGTGTATAAACAAATCATTAACGGAAAAACTAAAGTTATCCGTAAATATAAATCTTAAATATTTTATCCATAATGTTCTTTACAAAGCTTTGTGTTCTTAATAGCAACATTGACATTTTTCATGTTCTTTAAAATACACAAAGTTGTTTAAGTTACCTTTTTTAATAAGTGATTGATTTGGCCATTAGGATTTAATGACTTACGTTGCTCTTAATGTTCTTTAATGGCTACTGAGAGGTTACAATGGCTTAATATAGAGGTATAGGCCTTTCCTATAGTGGGAAGTTTATATTAGAACTTAAACTCAAATATGTTAACATGGGTATTGCTATCCTTGAAAATGTTTACTATATATCCCTCACACTATTTCATCCTGTGACTCGTTGCTTGTGAGAAACTTGGCATTATAAATAAGATTAAGTTTCCAATCACTAATTTATTACGTTTCTTATATTCAGAAGCATAAGAGGACTTAGATCATCTATACTTTAAGTACTATTATACTTCTATCATCTGCTATAACTTTTAAGGTCTTTACGATACCCATTTCAATACTACTAATCAGGAGGACTCTCTATCCCTTAGGCCTCTAGTTTAGAAATTTATAGTAAGGTTGAAAAATGTTTTTTCATAATATAATTTGGGGATCTTATATATTACATATGGTATGAAAAGAACATAAGGATCTTTTTCAATGAATCCGTCAATTTAGATGATATCATATGGAACTTGCAAAATAAAGATAAAGATGAAAGCCACTACTTCGAATATGCCTATTCAAATGTCCCCTGAAATATATGCTAGCTAGAACTTGTAATAGGATTCTCCTGTATCCTCTTTAATGTCTCCCCTTTATGGCTTGCTTAATCTTACATCCCTTGTTAGCCTTATAACTGCTACACTTTTGTAACTAGCCATTGTTTCATTAATTAACTTAGTCAATTTAAAAAGAAAATAATTATTTTTAAAGGATTTAAAGACATGTGTTTACCTCCAATTATACATGTACAGATAGATACAGATTGTGAATAGTGACTAAATAATGTTTAATATTAAATGGTTGATAAATAATTAAATTAATGATGTTTTCTCTAATTACTATGAGGTTAATTATTTAAATCTCTACTTTACTAAGATAGGACTTAAAAATATTCACGTAAACCAAATTGCTATTATTTTTCTTTAATCTCTTTGAATTTGTATCACTTTGTTATTAATATACAAGTATATTTCTTGATTAAGCTTTGATTTAAAATTTGTATAACAATTTTTCATATTGTAAATCTAGTTGTTCTATTTTTTTCAATTTAAAGATTCTTTTGAAGTTAGAAAATTTATTATCTTGTTCACTATGTTTTAATATTTTGATAATGCTATGTTAATTTAGATATTTTCTTTCTAATAATTATTTTATCCTATTTAGTAGGTGAGATATCAAATATGAATTTTGTTCCAATTATTTTGAAATAATTTCTTTACTAATCATTCTAATACTTTGGTAAATATTCTAGGAGTGTAAGTTTGAAATAAAAAGAATAAGAATTACATTTTAGGTGTGTACAAGTTTGGGTAGCAAAAAGTTTTTTGACAAAGATGAATTTCATAAAAATTTAAATGCAAAGATAGATTTGTCAAAATGATTGAAGATAAATCTATAAAAGAATAGGTAAGTGGTGTAGCTCTTACTAATGATAAGATTGGGTAGGTCTGTGAGGATAGTTTCATGATGTCCAACTTTAGGTAAAGTGATGCATTTCCAGCATAGACATTTGTGCAGCCAATAAAGTTCTCCAACTATAGTAATCTTGCTTATGGTACGTTTAGGGATGTGAAGTAGGTAATAGAGGTATGAATAGAATCTACTTATAACTCTTAATATTTGCTAATTAACTATATATGTAGCCCTTAATTCTTAAGATTTCCTTTTTAATTGTCTTAGCAAATGGCATAAGAATATGCATAATGCTCCTAGTGAAATTTCCTGTCATATTATTGCTACTGTTGCATTAAACTGGTTGATCCTTTTTAGTCTTATGGTGAACGGTGGAAAGAGATGATCCCTATTATTTGTGAAAACATAACAATGTTGCCATTGCTAAACTTATAATATGTTAAGCTACTGATCCATCCTTCCAGTCTATGTTGAATTCCTATCATCCCCAGTTTCACATCCTATTCATTAGAAGTTTATTTCTACTTAGTTCTTGTAGAAATCAAAAGAATATGATGACGAATTTATTATTTGTACTTCTGATTGGACAATGACCTGGCTCTTCATGAATTGAAAATATTAATTTTGTGCTAAGTTTTTATCCTTTTGGTGGTCATGGCTAGCCTTATTTTACTGATTAAAATTGGCAATTCTTTATTTCTTTCGTAGTTAGACTACATAAAGGCATAGATTAATGCATTTGTCTTTACTATTCAGTGAAATGAGCTTATAGTTATTTGTGCACTAGGTGTCAGAATCTAAACTTTCTTTCTTCTTTTCAATTTCAATTGGTGCACTAGGTGTCAAAATTTTAGTATCCCAAATCTGAAGGACTATTTGGTTGGGTCTCTCTCTATACTGGGTGTACATTTCTGGAGTATAAACTAGGTAAGAGCCATCTTCTTGTTAATTATGTTCTATTTACCAACATAAGAATTGCTCCCTTACCAACTGTATAATGTAAGATACTCTGCTATCAGTCTTTGATATTTATAGTGAATTATATAAAGAATGAATATGGTGTATATGATGTAATCTATTTAGGCCTACTTAGATTATGACTTTGACATATTAATTAAGTTGTTTAAGACTTAACTAAGTGGATTCCAAACTAAGTTAAGCCCATTTAAACTTTTGGAGTTCAATTTGATGAATTATAATAGTTTTTCCTTCAATGTTTCTAAAGCATGATTTATTTATCTATAAGTAAACATCTCCATCATTTAATGCTTAGATAACTGTCCTAGATGAAGAAATAGTATAATTCTGTTAATTCCTCTCCAAATATTGTCGTTAGTTAGTTGATATGAGCTGTAAATACTTGAAATTAGTTGACATCACATGCAACCTAAAATATTGCCCTATCATCTGACATAACATAAATTTATGCATATGCTATAATACAATTCTTTCTTCTTACGTTATTATTAATGTGTAAACTAAAGATTAAATGTTCTGTAAGATTAATATGGATACTACCATAACAATTATTCTAGCTAACTACGAAATCACTATTTTAAAATAACAATTTTGTATAAATGAGTAATGTTGATCGATCTCGGATGCATAGATGATTAACACCTGATGGTTTCATTAATCTTGTGCTTCTTCAGGGAGTTTAAGCTTTTATTGACTATACATGTTCTTAACCTGCATATATGGATCGTCCAAAAATCATATGTCCATGTAAAAAATGCAAATATATTCGTCTTCTTCCTACTGATGAAGTTAATCTCCATTTGGTAAGAAAAAGGGTTGTTCTAAACTATTTTAAGTGGACATGACATGGGGAGTCATTAATTTGTAACACCTCAAGGGATAATTAAGTAAACTCGTTAATAAATGTAGATGGGTTTGAAGGGGGACTGGATTTATACAAAATAATATGGAAGCAACTGAAAATCCTTAAACCCAAATGATTTATGATGCAGCTGATTATACCTTTTAGGCAAATATAGAAAATCTTAAAGAAGAACCTGACACAACCGGCCCTTTTTGGGCCGTGTTGGCACTAGGGAATGGGTAGGCTTAATGCCAACAAAACCCGTCGTAAGCCTAACTTTTCTATATTCTACTGAAAATCCGGCATGACCTATTCGTTTGTCTGGTTAATCCTTATTCCTGCTTAATAGGTTGTAAGAAGTAAGGACCCAAATCTGCAATTCTCTTATATAAGAAGCTTGTGAGAAAGAAGACAAAACTTTGTCTTCTTCCTTCTCCCTCACCCACGAAACCACCATAGAAGCTCCCTTTCACCCGGTGGTACAATTTCCTGTGACCACCAAAAAAATGTCATGCATCATTAATTTGATGTCACTAAAAAAAATTATTATTCACTATTTTGTGGTTTTAATAACATTAGTCTCAAATACCGATTTATTTCGGTGTACCGGGTAAACTAGATATTGGGTGTTACAGAACCAAACCTAAATGCAAAAAAGTTTTTTGACTTACTAAAATCAGCTAGCAAAGAATTATGGCCAAATTATGAGACCATGACTCAATTATCTTTAGTTGCTCGAATATTGAACATACAGTCTAAAAGGTATATTTATAATCGAAGTTTAGATAAAATTCTTGCTTGGTATAGCAAATCATTGCCTCCTAATATGGTTGATAATTTTTAAAATATAAAGAAACTTATTAGGGGTCTTGGTTTGCCAATTGAGAAAATTGATTGTTGCAATTTGGGATGTATGTTGTTTTAAAGAGATGATATGGAATTACAATAGTGCAAATTTGATGGTCAATTTAGATTCAAACCTAGAAAGCGTACTATAAAGCATAAATTAGTACTTTGGAAGTGGATGTATTATTTTTCGCTAACTCCTAGACTTCAAAGGTTGTATGTCTCTGATGTTACTGCATCCCACATACGACGGTATAATGAACATGAACAGGAAGATGGAATAATGAGACATTCATCAAATGCACTCGTATGGAAATATTTCAATAATGCCCTTCTGAGTTTTGAACCGAAAGTCAAAATTTTAGGTTAGGATTGTCGATGGATGGATTCCAACCTTTTGGTCAATCCAGCTAACCATATTCATCATGGCCAATCATAATTGCTCCTGATAATTTGCCTCCATGGATGTGTATGAATGAGGCATACATGTTCTTGATGGTGATTGTGCCAGGGCCTACGAATCCAAATCATAAAATTGATGTATTCTTAAAATTATTAGTATCTGAATTGCATCATCTTTGGGAATTTGGTATGGAGACATATGATGTGTCTCTTAAATAAAATTTTTTATTGAGAGTAGCTTCGATGTGGACTATTAGTGATTTCCTTAGGTATGCTATGTTTTCTAGATGGAACACAGCAGAGAAATTGGCTTGCCCTTACTGTTGTAATGATTCTGATGCGTTTTATCTTCTTAATAGAGGCAAAACATCTTAGTTTGACAATCACAGGAAATTTCTTCCTCCAAATCATCCATTTAGAAGCAATAAACAAAAGTTCATTAGGAACAGTATGGTACAAACAACTCCTCCCCCTCATAAACTGGTGAAGAGATATTGCAGGAGATTGATAAATTAGGGTCGCCATATTGCTGAAGAAGTTAATAAATGCATTAGTAAAAATTTTGGTTGGAGAAAACGAAATACCTTTTGGGATTTGCCATATTGGCAAACTAATTTGATACGTCATATTCTAGATGTGATGCACATTGAAATTTTTATTTTTGACAATTTGTTCAACACCATAATGAACATTTAAGGGAGGACCAAGGGTAATGCAAAATTACGAGTTCATTTGAAACTTTTTTATAGAAGGAATGAGTTAGATAAAGATCTTCACACAAGTAAATATCCAAAAGCATGTTACACTTTGAACAAAAAACAACAAGAAATTTTGTGTGAATGATTGAAAAGTCTAAAATTTCTTGATACTTATGTTTTGAACTTGGCAAGGTATGTGGACATGAGGAAGTACAAATTATTTGAAATGAAAAGTCATAATTGCATTGTGTTTATGCAAAGGTTAATTCCAATCGCATTTCGGGAGTTGCCACTGAATAAGGTTTGGAAAGCTATAATAGAATTAAGTTTATTTTTCAAAAGCTTAACATCATCCAAAATAAAGTTGGCTGAAACAAAAAAACTAAAAGTGGAAATTCTGGTTATCTTGTGTAAGTTAGAAGGGAATTTCCCTCCAAGCTTATTTGATTATATGGAGAATCTACCTGTACATTTAACACACAAGGCTAAACTTGCTATTCCAATTCAATATTGATGGATGCATCCTTTTGACACGTAATTATAATTAATATTTAAATATAAATTATAGCATGTTTTAATCACAGAATTATAATAACGCTATTTGTAATGTAGGTATTTGCATCACTTGAAGAAAAATGTTAAAAACAAGGCTAAAGTTGAAGGTTTGATATGCAATGCTTATTTAGTAAAGGAACTAAGTACATCTTGTTCATATTATTTTGAGTCATATGTGCACATTAGAGAAAGAAAAGTTCCTCATAATGACAATAGGGGTGAAATGGGTGATGTTGATGGTAACTTATCCATTTTCACAAATCCTCGACCAGCATATGGAAACTTAACAAGAAGAATATTAACAAAAGAAGAAATAGAGACTGTCTATGATTACATTTTATTGAATTGCCAAGAGGTTCAACCTTTCATTCAGTAAGTTTAAGTTAATTTTGAAATTGACTATTTGGGTATCAAGTTTAGTGGTGTTCACAACTAAAATACATAATAATGCTTTTAGATTATACGAGGAATGGTCATGCTAACTAATACCCAAAAAAAATGATGATATCAATAAAGAAGTTGAAAGACACTTTCAGAAATATGTAAGTTTTCACTTGCAATAATTGAAATTGTTGAATTATCATATCAAACTATTTAAATGACATTATACTATTTCATATTATAAAAATTTTTTAATTTAGGCCTTAGAAAATCCAATAGAGAACATATTCGTATATGATTTAGCGAAAGGACCTTTATGAACTGTTAAATTGTATCTGGTGTATTTTGTTAATGTAAATAAATTTCATACATAATATCATGGTCATAACATGTCAACAGTAAATAGTGGAGTTTGCATACAAAAAGAATTGATGGATTATTATGGTAAATTTATTGAGATACTTAAAATTGAGTACCTCGCATTGCCAATAAAACGAAGTGTGATAGTTAAGTGTGAATGGTTTGATCCAACTGCTAATGTTGGAACAAAAGTGCATAGCCGATACATTCCAATTGAAATCAACCAGTGAAGAAGATTTAAATAATTTAAACCTTTCTTATTGGCGATGCAAACCCCAAGTGTATTATGTCTCTTTTCTAGCTTAAGACGAGATAAGTCAAATTGGTTGGTCGTTTGCAAAGTAAACCTAGAGGTGTCTTTGAATTACATGGAAAAGGAGAAAATAAGAGAATTGAAAGTGAAGCTTTCAGGAAGATGTTCATCAAATAAATGCATGTGTAACATATGACGAGAATGAATCTTTGAACGAACCAAATAATGAATATATTGAAATTTCATATAGAGAGGATGACGCATTTATAAAGAGCGAGAGATCTGAAGAGGAGCCTGACTTTGATTCTAATTCTTCAGAAAAGGAAGATGATAATGATTTTGATTTACAATTAAGTGATGATAGCGATTAATTTGTCTAAGTAATAAAATATCATATGAATAAATTTATTATTGTATCAACAATATATTGTTATATATTTAATTTATATTGTTTTATTAGTGTAATAATCAATAGATTATGAATTTTAGGTTAAAAATATGCCACAAAAGAGAAAATAAGAAATGATATTGCCAAGGGTCAGGTTACCATCGTTTGAAGGAGCCAATGCATGTCCAAGTGAAGCATCATATTCTGCAGATGCTACAAAATCAGGTGTTGTAAGTTTAGCTAGTGCACATACAAATGAGGCATCACCTTCCCTACCTACAGTCCCTGTAGAGTCATATTACCTACCTATTGATACACCATCCAGTACCCTTACTCCCACAATAAAATCTAAATCTATACAGACAGAGATATCAGCGGTAAATGTTACAGATGAAGGAGGCGGCCTCCAGCCTAAAGCTAAGAAAATTGATGGAAGAATTTACATTACAATTGTTAACGATCTATGAGCGAAATTCTAAAAATTTGGTAATACGTGATAACACCATAGGTTTATACTGAAGTTATAGGTTTTGATTTGAAAATGATCTAAAATAGCTTATTTATTAGGTTGGTTTCGTCAGGAACATGCTCCAGACATATCTCATCTAAGTTCAAGGAGAAGATAGAACTTGAGGGTTATATATGGAAGAATATCTTTTAGGGGACGAAGGATTTTTGTTATCATAAATTTCGTGTACAAAAAATAAATTCTTTAGTCTTTTTTATTTCATCTAATTTTATACATTAATTAGATAAATATTGTAGTTTATAAGTTCTTATAGTATATTTTTCTTTTCTATTTTTTCATAAAGAATTTTTTTGATTCAAAATTCGATACTATCGTTTATGATGTATAGGAGAGGCAAGCTCATGCATGTTATAGAAACTTTCTTAGTTCAATAGACAAGAATGGTGTACGACCTTCTTATATATCTAAAGAAATATGAAGTCGTTGGCAACAATACTAGGCAACACTCGAGGCTATCTCCATTTCAGAGCGTAATTCTATAAACAAACAGGGAGGACCGAAGTAGAGAGTATATCCATACACACTGGAGGATCTATGACCTACTAGAACTATGCAGAGAAACTTGTAAGTATCTAAAGTTTATACTTATATTCTAATTTTTGTACTTTGATGTAAAAATTTTGATGTATGAAATTTGATTTCAATGTAATTTGGTGTATGAAATTTAGAATGAAAATATATGTGTATCATGGAGAATGATAATTTTATAAATGGCTGTGTTATTGAGAAAATTTTTATATTTAATAGGGGGTAAATATCATAAAAATATAGGAAACTCTGCTAAATTTTTTGTAAATTGTAGTTCACTTATAACATTTTATTATGATGCAGGAAAAGTCTATGGGCAAGAAGCCTACATTATGTCAGCTCTTTTTGCGCACTCACACTAAGAAGCATAATACTATAACCTTCGTCAACACTCGATGCAGACAACTTAATGTATGTAAAATTTATACTTTAATGTTAATTTGATAAATAAAATTAGTTAAAAACTATCACTTATTAACGTACAAAATTATAATGATAGGACCAAATACAAGAAAGCATTGAACGACAGTCTTAGAACTCTGAAACTGTTATGAGAGTCAGACATATCTTGATGTAGTTGGTGGTAGGGACTGTTGTGGAAAGATTTTCAGCTTAGGTTCATTTGCAAGCACATGTTATTCACATTCTTCCACATCTAGTACAACTGGATCTAGTAGGCGGTCCGCATCCAATGAGAGAGTCATTCAGCTCGATAGCACAATGGAGATGTTGGCAACTCAGTTGTGACAGTTGATGGAGTACATAGCTCAGCTCCATAATGAGAAGGATGAGTTGAAGGGGAGGGGCAGCACTGTAAGTATACAATGTACATAATATACATATAACTTATATTTTGTTAAAGTTGTTATGTACAGTTAGCACAGACGAAGTTAGTTAGTCAATTAAACAGTTAGGTGAACAATTATTTTTTGTTAACAGCATTTGTACATATAAAGAAGTAAAAGGATTAATGCAAAAGTATCTGATACATTCATTACTTCATATCACCTTTTATTTGCTTCTACTCGATAAGTCTTTAATATTTGTTCATGGTATTAAAGCCATCGATCGTTAGCTACTGATAAACACTTACTCTGCTGCAACTAATCACTGCCAACCATGGGAGAAATAATGACAACCAAGAATGCAGAAGTCAAATCACCGAAGAACCTTTCCACCTTCAATCATCAGATCATCTTGGTATGCTTGTCATGTCTTCCCCTCTTACTGGCTATATCTCCTGGTCAAGATCTATGATAATCGCTTTATGAGCTAAGGTGAAACTAAGATTTATCAATGGAAAATGCATCATACCAACTGAAACATCACTTGAGTATGAGCATTTGCTTTGGGTAGATTACATAGTAATGTCATATATACTAAATTCTATTTCTAAGGATTTAGTAGATGCCTTTATCTACCCAAGGAACGCTAAAGAGACAGAGGATGAGTTACAAGAGAGATTTAGAGAAAGCAATGGGAATTTGGAGGGAGATAAACTCTATCTCTCTAAGAAATATGAATGTTGTTAAATACTACACAAAGTTGAAGAAATTGTGGGATGAATTTAGATGTTTGTTACTAGTTCTAGAATGCATATGTGGTTCATCGAAAATCACAGCTGATACAAATCAATCCATAAATTGATTCAGTTTCTAATGGGTTTGAACAACTCCTTTGATCATGTTAAGAACCAAATTTTGCTAATGGAACCTATACCAAGAGTAAATAAAGCATACTCGACAATTTTTAAGAGTTGAAAAACAAAGAGAAGTACATGTCATGGAAGATATTACAGAGCATAGTGCTTTGTTGGCCAGAGGTTATGGATTTAAAAAGGAAGGAGGAAAGGAAAGTAACAGAGAAAGCAACCAATGGAATGATAAGAAAAGAGAAACAAAGGACATATTTTGTTATTACTGTACAATAAAGGGGCATGTTAGAGAGATTTGTTTCAAGATATATGGATATCCAAAATGGTATAAAGGGAACAAAGAAGAAAGAAGCAATAAAGGATGATGGAAAATTTAGCTGATATAGTGTTTGGAGAAGCTGATAAATATGAGACGATTTCAAAGATACTTGAATAGACTACCGAGCTTTCTAGTGTTATCCAATAGGAAGTTATAAAATAAATGAAAAGAAGAACTGATGAAGAGAATAATCAACATGCCAATTTTGTTCTTCTAGCAGACTTTACATGTTCTGTACTCAATTTTTCCTTTAGTTCATTTGATTTTGTAGAACCGGGTTCATTGATCACTGATACAGGAGCTACAAATCACATGACTTCAAATTTTTCTCTTTTTCATTAGCCTAAAATTCCAAAAGATCATACACCAGTATTCTTATTCGATGGTTCAGTCAAAATGGTTCATCACATAGGTGATATAACCATAAATAAGTCTCTTACACTTACTAATGCTCTTCATATTCCTAGCTTCAATTTTAATTTTCTTTTAGTTAGTAAACTCACTGACTCAGCTGGTATTAAAATCACATTTCATTTATCATTCTGCATTTTTCAAGATCTACTGACTGAGACGAATCTGGAAGTAGGAAGAGTAACTGGGAATCTTTACATTTTAGACAAGTCGAGCTTCATAAAAGATACAATTGAAACCTTTACCAAAGGAGCGCAAGAAAGAGTTTCTCATAGCCATAAGAAATTAGATTGTACATTCACAGACAACGTAAATAAAGAATCAGAGAAGAACTTACGACTGTGGCACAATAGATTAGACCATGCTCCTCTTGCTGTCATAAAACACATCACTGATATCATTGCTATTGATTTAACATTTTTGCTCCCATATGATATTTGTCCTCTTTCCAAATAGTAGAGATTACCTTTTCCAAAAAGCCAAGCCATTTCTTACCACATTTTTTTCCTTATAGACACAGATTTATAGGGACCGTATAAAATTTCATCCATCTTTGGAGCAAGATATGTTCTTACTATCGTTGATGATTATAGTAAGGCAACCTAGACTTTTTTAGTTCATCACAAAACACAGACCACCAAAAATCTTCAAACCTTCCTTTCTCTTTTTGAAAATCAATTCCAAACTACTGTCAAAACCGTTATGGGAGTGAGTTTATCAACTCATAATGCTTAAATCTTTTCCGAAACAAAGGTATCATACGCCAAAAGTCTTGTCCATATTCTCCTCAACAGAATGGTGTTATTGAAAGGAAGCACAAACATCTTTTGCAAGTAGCCTGATCTCTTATGTTTCAAAGCAACATGCCAAAGAAATTTTAGGGAGACTCCATCCTGGTAGCCACTCACATTATTAACAGACTTCCCACTATTATTTTATCATGGAAAGCTCCTTATAAGATCTTTTATAGGAGACCACCCAACTACAACAATATTAAGACATTTGGTTGTCTTTGTTATACTACAAACACACAACCTTATGATCTTGATTCACACTGAATTCTTGTATCTAAAGATGTTTTCTTTCATAAATCCATTTTTCCTTACTACCAAACTAACCATACCTCACCAGAAACTGATACGACTCCTCTTCCTTTGATTTTTGATGATGATTCAATCTCCAATGGTTTTTCTTCTCCTTCGATTAATACATTTACACCAGATATTTCTCCTCTTACAAATTCAGAAGTTAATATACAAGCCACTGAAATGTTATAGCCAAAACCCATCTCTGACTTTTCCCTACGCATGCCAACTAAACAGAGCAAAAGAATCAAGTATCGATCTAGTAAGCCTAAGGACTATGTCTCGAATGTGAACATTTCTTCAAGCGATCAAATTCCTAATGTTAGAGACATCTCAGCTCAGCCACAAAATCTAGGTACTGCTTACACTCCACCATCTTTTCCTTTTATCTCCCTAACCTATTTTAGTTCCTCATACATTAATTTTCTAGGAAATATATCATGCATTCATGAACCCAAGATCTATGATCAAGCGAAACCAAATGAAAATTAGGTTAAGGCCATGCAACAAGAATTAAATGCACTAGAGGAGAACCATACATGGAAGCTCACTTATTTACCTCCTAATAAAAGGCTATTAGTTCAAAATGGGTTTATAAAGTGAAGTTTAATCCTAAAGGTAGGGTGGACAGGTACAAGGCAAGGTTAGTTTCCAAAGGCTACAACTAGATTGAAGGCCTAAATTATATAGATAGTTTCTCTCCTATTACTAAATTGGTAACTGTAAGATTGTTTCTTGTTATTGCATCTGCTAATTCTTGGTCGTTACATCAGATTGACATTAACAATGCCTTTCTTCATGGTTTTATTGAAGAGGAAGTATACATATCACCTCCCGAATGCTACACTAAAGCTAAATCTGGTGATGTATGTAAATCGGTAAAGTCCATTTACAGACTCAAGCAAGCTTCTAGATAATGGAACCTTGAATTTTCTACTAAGTTGCAACTATTTGGGTTCATACAATCTAAAAATGATCATTGTTTTTTTGTTATGAATTCTAATTCCAATTTTTTGGCACTTATTGTCTATGTAGATGTTATGCTCTTAATAGGACCGGATGAGAATAAGATTCAGTATGTTAAGCATTTTTTACATGATGCGTTTATTGTGAAAGATCTTGGCCCTACAAAGTATTTTCTTGGTCTAGAAATAGTGAGATCGACTGCTGAAATTCACATCAACTGACGTAAATATACTCGAGATATTTTGAAGGATACGGGTCTACAAGGAGCTAAACCAACTACTTCTCCTCTTCCTACCAATACTAGACTTCAATTTTCTGATGATTCACCCATTCCAGATGCAGCACAATACAGAAGACTATTAGGATGATTACTCTATCTTAATCTATCCAAACCTGACATCCCATTTGTTGTTCAACAATTGAAGCCAATTCGTGAATTCGCCTCAAACTCGTCATTGGGAGGCTACTCTTCATATGTTATGGTATCTTAAACAGTCTCCAGCTAAAGGATTATTTTTCTCTTCTACTCCCACCTTACAACTTTAAGGATATTATAATGTTGATTGGGCTACCTTCCTTTCTACTCGTAAATCAGTCGTGAGTTATTGTATTTTCCTTAGATCTTCGTTCATTTCTAAGAAAACCCAAACAATCTACAGTCTCCAGATCTTCGGCAAAAGCAGAATATAGAAGCATGGTCATTACTGTTTGTGCATTACGATGGATCACCTACATACTTCAAGACTTTCAATTACCACCTCAACCACCAATTCCTCTGTTTTGTGACAATCAAGCCATTTTACATATAGCTGCTAATCCTGTTTTCCATGAAAGAACCAAACACCTCTACATTGATTATCGTCTTGTTCGTGATAAGCTCAATGAGGGTTTTATTCAAATTGCCCACGTTTCCTCTAAATTTCAACTCGCAAACTCTTTTACCAAATCCCTCACAGCTCCTATGTTTCATTATTCACTTTCCAAGTTGGGATTGATTGATCTCCACCAATCTCCAACTTGAGGGGGGATGTAAATGTACAATATACATAATATACATATAACTTATATTTTGTTAAAGTTGTATGAACAGTTAGCACAGAGGAAGTTAGTTAGTTAGCAGTTAGTTAAACAATTAAGTGAACAGTTATTTTTTGTTAATAGCATTTGTACATATAAAGAGGTAAAAGGATGAATGCAAAAGTGTCTAATACATTCATTACTTCATATCAGCCTTTGTTTGCTTCTACTCAATAAGTCTTTAATATCTGTTCAAGTACCTCATCGCAACAGTCAAATCATGGCGTTCACCAACTACATAGCTTAAATTTATAATATTTCGGTACTTAAGTGAATATATTTGACGTTTTGCTACTCTTAAGTTTTTTTATGAATTCTTTATTTACGGTTATTTTCAAGATACTTATTGTTGTACATTATAATTTTTATGTTATATTAGCAAACAAGATAATTGTTACATTTTATTATCAATCAAGATTATATTATTTAGAGAAAGTAAATGTAGGAAAAAATCGATAGATTATCAACAGAAAATTCCAGTGAGAAGTGAGAAATAATTTACCATAGGTAAATTTGCTAACAGAATCACAATATTCCGTAGGTAAATTACTTACGAAATTACAATATTCATAAGTAAATTTAGTGATGGAAATAATTCCGTACAATATTTCGTAGGTAAATTCGTCTTTAAATTTACTGACTGAATTATAATATTGGTAGGTAATTTTAGCAAAAGATAATGTAACGTGAGATTTACCGACAGAATATTATAATTCCATCGGTAATTGACCTATGAAATTTTAATTTCGTTGGTAATTGTAACAACAGAAATTGTAATTCTACCGGTAAATTTACCTACGAAAATTGTGATTTCGTCGACAAATTTAGCAACAGATTTACAATATTCATCGCTAAATTTTACCTACGACCATTTCTCCTACGATATTTTCCGTTAGTAATTTTCATCACCAAATTTATTTACCGATGGAAAATCAATATTTTTAATCCGTAATTTTCGTCGCTAAAACTAATTTCTCTTGTAGTGATAGTTTTTTCACATTTAAGGGTTTTCACTTAAAAATTTTGATATCCCCTTATACTATTTTTGCAATTTATTCTTGTCTATTTTAAATCAACGAGAAAAAGGTAGGCATGTTAATGGGCCAGGTCAGGCCTGGCTTGGGCCACGGTGGCTCATGGTTGACCCGTGGCCCGACGGGCCTAGGCCACAGGAGGCCCAGGCTGCCAATTAATTTTTTAAAGTAAAAAAAATTAAAACGACGTAGTTTTAGAAAAAATGGGCGGACCATGGTCGACCCGTGGCCTGGCCAACTTAGACCAAGAATGAGCCTGGCCAGACTATAATTGTCATGCCTAAAAAAGGCAGCTTCTACTTATCTACCCATCTTTTTCGTACAACTCTCACCTCCAACATTCAATTTTGTTAGGAGAACATATAAGAATATGACCCCTTAACAGACCCTTTTTGTTGGGAGAACATCCAAGGATATGACCCCCCAGCAGACCTTTTTCGCTACAAATAGTATATTTTCAAATAAACTTTCTTTGTGTTCTTACCTACTTGCCAGAAGCCAACCATCCTCTTCAACGCGACACAACGCATCCCAAAAAAGTTCTCCAGTCCCACCTCTTTCTTTGTGTTCTTAGCTTACTTACCGGAAGCCATCTATCCTCTTCAACGCGACACAACGCAACCCAAAAAAATTCTCTTCAATCCCACCTCGATTCGGTAGGCGTAAATGACTGGAGCATGAGCTTTTGATCTTTTGGACCCTGTAATTCTATAGAATTGGATCTCTGATGAATAGCCCTATTCTCGGTCCATAAAATTTAAAAGTTCAGTAAGGGCCTGCAAGTTAAGCTTAATTATGCTTAAACCTAAAAAATGGGTTGCTTTTATCCAAGTCCAATGTAGAAGCACGCACTTCCATTGAGTTTGGGCTAATGAAGACTCTCTTATGGGAAGAACCCCAATATACAAGATTATAGTTCTTGGCACTTCGCAAACTATATCTTAGATGTATACACTTTTCCAAGATGTATTGTTGTTCAAAAACGTAAATACTTATATTTGCTTACATAGTTGAAGTTCTCTTTTAATACAAACTCTGTTTGGATCTTGGAATTAGACAAAACTAGCTTTATATTTTTGGAAAATGAAATTACGTTACACCTAGTAAACATCCCTTAAGTTACGCTTCGCTTGTGTTGTAATTATTTGATTCTTATTATTTTATTACTTCGTTATATTATTTCAAATTTATCTTTTAAAAAACCCGTTTTCATGTTAAAACAGTTTTAAACTTTCTAGAAAATTAAAATAAGATAAAAGAGGAACAATACATAAATACTATGAGAAAACTAAAAAACTTAAAAATTTAGAGGAGGAAAAGGTCCCGCATTATTTAATATCTGAATAAAATTAAATGGTAACATTTCCCTAGTAAAAGAACATATGAAAGACTGCTGTTCACAATTGGTGGGATTAGATGAAATATAAAAACAAAGGTACTTTTGCCCACTAACACGATACTTCTTCTTTAATTAGTACCAAAGGATCAAATCAAAACGACTCCTAGCTTTCTTTAAGCGTAATGATTAAGCTTTTATAAGGGTGACAACTCACTGCCAATGTTCATGATAAGCCAAGTTTAAATGTATAAATACAACTAAACCACAAAGGTATGACACTTGCCTGGCTGGCTGTCCTCCATCGTCTCCTGTCGTGTCCGGTGTTTCCGGCCAGCAATCAATTCCCTCTTTGACCACAGTTAGTACTGCTACTTGTCCACTCTCTCTTATGTGAGTGCCTAATGTAGATAATAACCTCTTTTCATGTCTGACACAAGCTGATAAATGTACTTGGCTCATCTCTGTCTCATCATTCGTTAAATTTCTCTTGAAAAGTCTAATTATCACATGCATAGAATCCAAAGCATCATAATCTTGACATATTGGTCCCACGAATGTGTCAAATTTTCGTATAATGGGATAGTGATTAGCGACGGCCATTGATCTGCGGCTGCTTGAATTAATTGTTAATTGACGTACTATTCTCCCGATTTATTCTCCGACCAATAAATCCTAGACACTCCTTCTTTTTGTTTCTCGTATTTTTTGTACGTTGGAAAGTCGACATACGTATTTCAAACAGGCATAACAGCGTACCTAGACGTGGCGTCCGATGTATGCATACTTGCTTATATTAAGCATTCAAAAACTTAAGAGACTTTCCATATCTAATTTCCAAAAAAAAAAATAACTATCCATATTTACAAAAATTTCACCAGAAAGAGATGTTCCTCTTATATGATAATTTTAGTAATGTTCCAAATATTTTGACTAAAAATATATTTTTTTCCGCTATATATGTCTGTTTTTATGAAATGATCAAATCATTTCTTTAATTGTCTATAAAAAAAGATTGTTAAGATTTTTTTGAAGCAAATAAAGAGTGTGACATAATCAAATTTCACTTTGTTTAGTCCAAGGTTAGATTAATCTTGTCAAAAGATTATAGTAAGAGATTTTATTCTACCTAATATGATTTTAAGTCTGTATTTTGTAATTTGTTATTGGTGGTTTATATCTTACAGTCAATCTATTGGTAGTAGTTTAGTGAAAATTATTTAAAGACATCATTTATCTTATATATACTCATATGTATGTGATAAAGTACATGGGATAATTATGCACTTCAAATAAAATTATGATGAGATTATAATTATGAGATTCATATTGTATTTATGTATTATCTCTAAATTGTTCATATTCATTGTTATATTAAGACGGGACATCAATCAAACGTAAGAAGACTAGCACACATTGATGTTTTTTCTTATAATGAAAGTATTTGATCTCATAGACTAAAGTATGGAAATACTCAAACAAATGTATAGGTACTTGTTAGAAAATAAGTTCACTAAATTGACCCAATATGAGAAATTCATTTGGCACATTACTTGTATGTCTATAAAAATTCTCATTTTATTGATTGTATAAGTGAACATTTCACTTGAGGCTTCCAAAATTATCTTATATAGGGATTACTATGTTTTAATAATATTTATGACCTAGTCTAATCAATGTAGTTTAATCGGCAGTTATTGGATCTATAATGAACTATATGGAGATATTTGAGTGATCAAGATATGATTCATCACCCGAAAGAAATTAGGAAGAATGTTTTATTATTCTCAATTAGTATTGATTCGTGAAATCTTTGACTAAGATAGAAAAAAGTTTTGTAAATAGTTTACAAATGTCATTAATTAAATCAATAGAAAATGATAGAGAATTAATATGATAGGACTCGAAATAGATTAGATATTAATTACATGCTCTACGTCTAATAAAAATAATTGAATTACATGGAAAAATTATGCACAGAAAGGTTAGTCAAAAATATTTTGACATTCTTAAATATTTAGATGATCATGATGTGTTGCTAGAAGCTAATCTTGATTTATAGATAAAAATTGTTTAATTAGATAACTAAAGATAAATTAAAGAATTTTAATTTATCTAATCCTAAATATAATTTAAGGTAATTATTTATATCGATTGCCAACATGTTTGGAACCTAACGGGTCTCACATAAAGAATAGGTTGAAGAGAGCAAAAAAATTCTAATCAAATTGGACTTGATTGTAAAGTTTGAGAAACTTTATGATTGAATATGAGATATTTAATAAATAATGATCAATATGAGATACGGGATCTTATTTAGGGATAATTGGTATTTAAGTAGCATTATTTACAATAATTGAAATTAGAATTTAATTTCAATTAAATTACTAAATATCCAAACCTTATTATATATAGGCTTAAGCTCTAATGTAGCTAGCATTTCTTGCTTAACCCTCTCTGTAAAAGTTATAGATTTTTCTCAACTTGTTCTGTGGATACCATTAGAGGCTAGACACTTGTGTAGCTACAGTGATTAAGATAGACCGATTTTAGAAATGCTTTAAGAGATACTACAAGACTATGATCAAGCTTTGGAATAAGGTATAAATTATAATTCATGTTTTATTATGATTTATATGTTAATAATTTTATAGAATTAAAATGATCTTGAATTTTAGGAAATCAAAATACCAAAAAATTTTGTAATTATTCCGTTGCGAACAGGATCGAATCCTGTCCTAATTTTTCAACCTTAGTATTAAAGCAATCTTTAATTCTATGATTTGAATAAATCATTTTATTGTTATTGATATTAAATTTTGAAATTGAAGTTGCAAAAGTTGTAAACCCAAAATTAGATTTAGTTGAAATATGAAAATTAACAATACGAAGAGTTCATAACTTCGTATTGATTCTAGAGATTTAGAATTTTAAAAATTCACTAAATTAATGTGAATATGTTCATAAAATCTGAAATTTTCAGTAAGCTTTGAACCTAGAAAATTAGAAGTTCTGAGAACTCAATCTAACAATGCCAAATCTGGAATTGTTATATGCTAATGGTTGAGTATTAAGTTTTGATGGGCTGGTAGGCGAATATGAACTGGTTGTATGGTTGTTGTTTATTATGGTGCAAATAAGTATCACAACAGCAGCGTGTAATTAAACCATGTGGTGTCTGGAATAAGCTGGGTGAAGATGCCTTAAGGTGGAGGTGCAATTCGAAGCTTATAAAAGACATGCACAACTAGATCGAATTTGTGGCAGCTACAAGAGGAAATAGACGGCAGCATGGGCAGTTGGGCTTGAAGGATTTGTTGTCTCCGGCGTCAATCTGCAAAGAGGCGGCAACACTTGCAGCAAGCAGCAACCAGTGGCATGAGGAAGCGTGGTTAGACTGGAAGGAGAAAAGGCAGGTGTTATCAAGATCACAGATAGAGATGGCAATTCCGACCCGGTTTGGCCCATTTTTGGACAGGATTTAATGGGCCATGGGCGAGCCACGGGCCGACCATGGCTGGCCTGACAAAACGACGCCGTTTTGTATCTTTTTTAATTTAAAAAATATAGACGGGCCGGGTTTGGCTCAGCCCGCCCGTGCCCCGCCAGGCCACCCAGCCCGCACGGGCCACTGTCCGACACGCGGCCCGCCATGAATGAGGTTGGGCTGTGCTGGGCCGAGGATGGCCCGGGCCCAGCCCGGCCCATTGACATCCATAATAACAGACGTATTGTGGGAGCTTGCGCCAACAACAATGAGGAAAGAAACAACAGTGTGAAAATGATGGCAGGAGCTTGCGGGTGGCTGGCTGACTGGCTGGCGGCGGCGACAAATTCTTTGAAAAGATGGTTGTGTTTGGCTTTAGGTTTAGGGTTATTCTAGGTTAGGTGTAAAGGATTCCTTAACCTAGAATAAGGAATAAAGTTTGTTTGAATACTGGAATAAATATATTCTAGAGCTAATTCTAGTTTATTTGGGAATAAAGATTAGTGTAATCCATCTAAATAGAAACAGAATAAGAACATCCTTTTTTAAAATATTTTTATTCTAATTAGAATTTAAAAGAGTTTTAAATTCAAAAATTCAATTTCAAAATTAAAGTAATTATTTTTCTTAATATGATTAAGATAAATAATTATATTGATTCTTAGAAAAGTAGTTTCTAAAATTAGAATTAATTAGATTAAAATTAATTAATTAGATTTCTTAAAATTACAATAAAAACAATTTCTTAAGAATTGGATTGAAATAAATTAAATTTATTAATTTATTTTTTAGAGAATTGTTATTCAATCCAATTAGAAATTGTCTCTTTATTTATGAATAGTAAGTTTCTTGATTTATTGAAAAACGTATTTTTCTTAGTTAAAATTTGAAATTTGTTTTCATTTATTAATTAAGAAAAATGTACTTTCCTTAATATTTTGAAAACTAGTTTTCTAACTTGATAAAGAAAGATTTTCTGATTAATCAAGAAATTAATCTTCACATAACTAATATAAAAGGCTTTCTTAATTAAATTTAAAAGAGTTTTATTTAATTTTGAAAGCAGTTTTCTTTTAAGTTTAGAAAACTATGAAAAGTAATTTCTAATTAGATTAGAATGTATTACTTATATAATTTTTTAAAAAGAATTTTTCTAAATTATAATGAGTAAGAAAAATCATTTTTTGAAAATTGTTTTCAATTAAATTTTATTAAAGGGGTCAAGATAATTGAGAATAGTTTTTAATTGAATTTGAAAATTGTTTTCAATTCAAAATAAATTTCAATTTGGAATAGAAATTTAGTTTATTTAGGAACCAATGGGTTTAACCTAGTTTAACTTTTCCAAAGAGTAGGAAATATTATTTTAGATTATGAAAATTAATAACTATAATCAAACAAAGCTTGATATTTTATGCATATAATTTGATGAATGCATAAGTTGTATGTTTTATTTATATGTTTGATATATATATTGGATACATGTTAAATTGTATGTTTTTATATGTGTGATATTTTACATGTAATTTTTTGTTAGATAAGACAAAAAAAATTAAATCCCTCGTTAAAAAATATTAAATACACGTTGAGAACGTGATTGTTGTCTTCTATTGATATAAGAATAAACCATAGTTTTGTTTATTATAAGGTTTGTTAAATAAACTTAAGGCCGTTTTAACTCGAATATGTTTACTCTTATGACAATAAGTTATACTTAACTAAATTTGTGCGATTTGGATGAGCAAACTCACAATCACATGAATTTAAAGGTAGAGTTAAGAACAAAATATAATATATGTTTTAGCCTGAGTTGTCACCTGACAGATCTAGGAGTCACATGAGATGTGATTGATAAAGTTGTTATCTACTTAATTTAAGTTCAGTTAATTTATTAAGCAAACTCAAGATCAATTATATTTTGAATAAAATAGTAGGAATAACTAAATACATGATTAAAGATCTAATCTCATATGGTAGTCATGATATATAATTAATTAATTTCTTTTCTTACATTTATATTTTGCTCTGAGTGGAATTTACCTTGTTTATTATAATTGATACTAAGAGTTAGTCAACTAAGTTTCTTGGACATAAGTTATGTTAGATAGAAAAGTTGTATGTCCATTATTCAATTTTTCTATAATCTTTGTTAAGGAGTTGATGTTAAAGTTTTATAGATATGTCAAAATCATAGAGATGACAAAATGTTTGACATTTTGAGTTGAGTAATGTTTCATAAACTTTGATGACAACATGTGAGATGTATGTCAACATCATGCTAATAAGATGTAAGAGGTTGCATGAAGTAGAGCTGAAAGGCACAATTCCTTAATGAAATTGTTTCATTCAGTTTCCTCTATTAAAAGCATAAACATGGAAATCAATTAAAAACTCTGATATAGTATGATAATGGTTATCACAAGAAGAAAATTATTGTATAAATTTTCTTTCCCACACATAATATGATAGAGATCATATGTATTTTTAACTCATGTTTTTGAGTATTTAATACTAAATTCACATTCAATATTATGACAGTGTTCAGTGCATGATAAGAAATAGATTGTAGAGTAAAAGTATTTAATCCAATTTTATACAAATTGTTTGTATATATTGGATCAAAGGAGACTTATACTTAACATAAGTGACAATAATACAATGTTGGATAAATAAGATTATCCTTCTATGCCATATTAGTTAAATCAACATGATGAGAATCATAAAGTTACATATAAGGATATATGTATTTTTTTGATTATGAACCATATGAAACTAATTTAAGTTGAAGACTAACCAAATCAACCTTTGATGAAAGCATGATGATGGTATTGGATTGCTAAATTTATACATGTAATGTGTTAGATAGAATAATAATTCATAAAAGGATAATACTTATGACTTTATGTGATAGAGTCATATGTATTAAATGAAATAATGATTTAAAATTTTGAAAAGATTAAGTAGTTTAGATATAAGTAGAAATTAAGCATTGAGAATATTGAAGCACTTTGATGAGACCGATTTAGTGAATTTTAAATTTTTGGTTATCTATAGGGGATAAGATTCTTTGGTAAATACCTTCATAATAAAATTCCATAAGATTATTGATTTATGTAAGGAGAAAAATATAATATAAGATACTGTATGATGCAATATTATTTCTTTTATAGCTATGTCTAGTAAAATGACTTACCTTTAATAGTTCCAACTAAACCAGTTACTAAGAATTCATATTAGATATGAAACGCTAAGTCTTTGAAAGAGTCAAAGTTAATGATTTAAGGATATTATGCTTGATTGAAGGAAGTATTATCCATTAAGTTTATAACTAAATTGGGTAATAAAAAGTTATGAGATATCCAATAGGTTAGATATAATCTTATAAACCTGTTGAACAAATTGCTTTTTTTTTCTATGAATACTAATAGGAGAATGATTCTCAAGAAAAGTAGTGGGAGTAAGATGAAAATCCCATAATAGTACATCCAATTAGAACTAGTGTCTTTGTTGATACATTTGATATATAGTTAAAAGGTTATAAGACATTGAAAGATTCTCTTTCATGATAAATTCAAAAAATTTATTTTGGAAATGATTGTAAATTTATTATGTCTATAAGAAGGTTAGTAATTGTCCTCTTCAACGAGAGTATGTGGAGACATATTGCTCATAGAGAACAATAATTCTAATTTTGAATTGTTGAAAATATAATTGTTTAATAACAATTCTTGTTGGATTTGAAAAAGTAACAAGTTAATTATGTAAATTAAATCTATAAAGATAGATTGGAAGTTATTCACCTATTATAAGTCTAAGTACATAGATAATGGAGTAAAGATGCTTATTATTTGAGATGTCAGATACTTATGAAGCAATAAAGATATCTATTATTCTATGTATGAGTTGATATTTGAGTTTAAGATGATAAGGATATTTAGTTTATAAGTAAATCTTAATTAAGGTCTATTTACTTAAAACAATATCATTTTATAATTGTAAAGGTTGTAATATAGTAATGGTTGTTAATTAAGCTGTAATACATTTTTCATTTAGTGGAAATGATTAATTAGACCAATAAGTTTTTAAAAAACTTGATATAGTTCCTTGTATTGTTCATGACAATAATGTACATGAAACATTAAAGCAATTGGGCATGTCAAAGGAAAGTATCATTAAAGATTCAAGGATGTATTTAGGTAATTTTTTCTTAATTATGATGATAATTAAGATGGAAGTTTTATGATTTAAGCAAGCGCTCACTATAGAAAATTTTGTAAAATTCTCATATTAAGTCACTGTTACAGTAGTAACATGATTGTCATATGATAATATGGTATAAAATACTTGAAAGATTGACTTAGTGTGAGTGGGAGATTATTGGTTTATGCTCTATAGTCAACTGGTTGGATGTAGTTTAGTGATAATTATTTAAAGACATAATTTATCTTATACATACTTAGACGTATATGATAAAGTTCATAAGATAATTAGACATTGCAAATAAAATTATGATGAAATTATAATTATGAGATTCATATTGCATTTACGTATTATCTCTAAATTGTTCCTAGTCATTGTTTTATTAAGATGGGACATTAATAGAATATAAAAAGATTAGCATACGTTCTGTTTTTTCTTATGAAGGAAGTAGACGATCTCATAGACTAAAGTATAGTGACACTTAAACAACTGTGTGGGTACATGTTAGATAACAAGTTCACTGAATTGACCTGATATGAGAAATTCATTTGGAACATTACTTATATTTCTATATAAATTCTCATTATAATGATTGTATAAGTGATCATTTGACTTGAGATCTTCAAAGTTATCTTATATAGGAATTGCTATGCTTTCAAACTACTTATGATCTATTCCAATCAAGGTAATTTAGTTAGTAGTTGTTGGATGTAGCATGAACTATATAAAGGTAATTGAACGATTAAGAAAGGAATCATCACCTTAAAGTAATTAGGGAGAATATTCTATTATTTTCAATTAGTATTGATTTAAAAAATCTTTGGCCAAGGTAGAATGCCATTTTGTAATTAGTTTACAAATTTCATTAATTTAATCAAACTTTAAAATTGATATCAAACTTCACAATAAAGTACGAATTAAGATTCATACTTTATTATGACTTATGTGTGTTAATTTTCAAGGGATACTTCAAAACAGTTCTCAAACTTTATAATAAGGTACGAATTAAGATTCATACTTTATTATGCTTTATGTGTGATAATCATTTTAAAGAATTAAAGTGATATTGGTTTTCAGGAAAGTCAAAATACCAAAATAGTTCCGTAATTATTTCGTTGCGATCAGTATTAGATCTCGTCCCGATTTCTCAACAATTATTGTTTAGATGTATATGTTAACTTTAAAAAACTGAAACTTCTTAAGATTTCTGGACGATATAATTTTGGTGGTCATCTCATCGTGTTAGATTTCACCATGATTTAAAAAATGAGGAAAAATAAATATTGCAATGTGTATTATGAGTTAGTAGGCTTGGATTTTGAATTAAGGAGTATCGAAACAGTGAGCTATGAGTTGGAAAAAGTTACCAGACAACTTGATGATGGAATTGCAATAAGTCAATAGAGCTTAAGAGTGGGCTTAAGGGCCCCTGATAACTATGTTGTGTTATGTTACTATGTAGGACACTATGCCTTTTGTGCTTTGTTTGACGAATCCTGGGCAATGATTTTGCATATCACGAGTAATGAAGAGAAGGTCAAAAATATTTCTTAGCTATTTAATAATTGACATAATATAGAGGCGGAAAATATTGTATGAATTTGAGATGAAAATGCCTTATTCGTTAGTAGTAATTCCATGGAAATCACTGAATGCTAAATATAAAGCTGGCTTTGTCAAAAGTTGTAAGATAATATTGGGTTTTTGCTTTGTTGGTAGGGAAAAATCTTAATTATAATTTATAAACAAATAAAAACCAAAGAAAAGAAATTACCGTATAAAATATAAGTCATTCTTCTGTTTCTAACACCACTTCATCCACTTATAGATGAATTCTTCTATTTCTATAACTCAATTCTAACTTTATTTTATTGATTTTCATCTGCACAACATTTATGTAATCTTATATTAATGTATAGATGAAAATTAATAAAATAGAGTTGAAATTAGGTTACCCATCAAAAGATTTATTCTCATCCATCTAAAGTAAATAAGAAATATTTTCACCGATTAGAATCTTTTTGGTTTTCGTTTTTGAAATGATTATGTAGAATGAGAGTGTTAGTTGACAGTTGACAATTGACATGGCATGCAGATTTATTTAATCAAATCCCAACAAAGCAAAGCAAAATGAGAAAGAGATACAAGGAACAACAAATCTTTTTGAGGCCTATCCCTTTTGAAAATACAACAAAAGCCCACAGACACAGAGAGAAGAGAAAAGAAAGTTTTGTCTCTCTCTTTATTCTCTACTATATAATGTAGACATATCCAAATTCTCTTAAATGTGCCCGCACCCATCCTAGCCATTCATCATTCAAATCAAGCCAAACGCAAAACGTGATCGCCAGCTAGAGGAATGGCCCCACATTCCCATATTTGTCTAGACAAGCAAGCCGGGCCCCACCTCCATGAATGACCCAATCATTCACTTTCTGATATGCCACGTCAGCTTCTGCAGGATTATGCCATAGGGTCATTGGCTGCTGCAGCACCTGATCAGCGTCGATTATGGAGCGCTCGTGCATGCTTTTGCTTTTTGGTCTGTTGCTAAAAATTGTTATGTGCAAATATAATATATACATACATACAATATATATATATATATATATTGTATATATATTTTTTATTTATATAATGCAGATGCATGCATAGATATTATAATGGAACGTTCTGCTACTTTAAAAACCGCAAGCTATCAGCCTGAGCTTTACCAGCTCTGTCCACTCTGAGTCGACTTCGTCAGACACTCAGAGAAGGACTCAGATTCTTTTGTATTCATAATTAACACGTCCTCTACTATATATTATTAAGTTATCATTTCTTTCCTGATCTGAAACAAATAAATAAGACTTGTAAATTTATATATGTGAGGAATATTTTATCATACTAAATCTCTCGTGTATCTTTGACGGAAACACACACACTTCTCATCGTAGATTTTTTTCTGCTATGGTGTCCTTGTAGTGATTGACCACGACCATTTCTAATGTAAACTAGCATGCTTGCTCCTAGAAAAATTGACAGACTCTCATCCAGTTCTGATCATCACAGTAGTAGCAAGGGCTCATATATTAAGCCGGCACCAGGTTTAGCTACTATAGCTTGGCCCAGCTGGTTTTTAATGTTCAACAGAACTCCTGTACTCACCGATATAATAAAGAACCATGGAACAGTGTTCTTCTTCCAAAAAAATGTTTGATATGATCCTTCAAGCTTTAAATAGACTCCGACAAAGCTGTTTGCTTCCCTAATACTGTACCGAAATGTAGTTCGGGGAGTGTACTTGCATTGAATCATATGTCGAGGCTTATTGAGTATAGTAACAGTTGAGAGCTGAGACTACTAATACTACCGTTTGGCCACTAAGTTGATATGTACTTTTAACCCTTGCTCTTATAATGAAGGCTGAGGAGGCTTCTAAACTAACACATCAGGCAAATAGCTATTACATTAATTACATCAAAGGTATAGCTAGCACTGACATGCTTTTTCCGATCGAGTTCATTTCGATTCTTGCCCCAGAACTTGAAAAGACGTGCATAATATGTAATATACACAAGAAGACACGCGCGCTTTCCAACTTTTGTGCGTCATTGCCACAGATGTGTAGAGCCAAAAATGAATTTTCAGAGTGTCTTCTATATGTGACATGGAAAGTGATAATTCGAACAGGCAAGCGTTACTTTGTTAAACAATTTTTTTATCAGTTAAGAGAGTAGTCTTTCATTTAATTCATCAAATCCTAGTTACAATCCACAGTAATAACAGATATTTTTTAATAGAATAATAGTCTTCTTAATGTGTACGTAGTAGCTATTATGAGTACGACACTGGTCTCTGATGGAGTTGAGTGTACAAGAGGTTTACCCGCTGAAGGCACTGCAGCTATATTAAATGATAAAGGAGGCATGTCGTATAAACAAAATGCCAAATAGAAATGTGTACGGTTATATCTGCATCCACCATCAAATTTGTGTGTGATCACGTGGGCTTGATATTCGTGTTCATACATACTAATTAATGGACGCTGATACACAGGGGTCCACTTCTAGCTAGGACTCGTAGACTAGTACTTAATAGTGGGAAGACAATTCTTCAATTATTGGTTATGTGAGAATTTTGAGCCTTCCCGTAGTTTGTTTACACATAGCAATATACTTGTACATACTTACAAATACCACCACCTAGAAAGTTTTAGGCTTCCTGTTTCTGATGCTATTCAAACTTGACTGTAATAATAAACAAAAAAAGTCACATCTGTTTTTTTAAGTGGTTGAAAGTTTCTTTGCAGGGAAATGTTTGATACCCTTTTCATTTTTCGGTTCTCTGTACAAGCTTGCCGAGGCATGCATATTCAGGATAGGGCACTTGCGGCTTTTGCTTTAGGTTTGATCCAATAAAAGTAGCTACCTTCAGCATTTTCTGAACAATTGCTCAGGTATCCTTTCTTGTCAACAGTATGGCATCATTTGTCGCAATTTTTGCTCCTTTTGCTCTAGTTCAATCACTATTTTAAAGAGAATTGTAGTTCACCAAAAGGCTATTTTAATGCACTTTGGCATGAATGTGTAAGAATCCTTGAAGTTTCTGTTACGAGGAGTGATACTTGAACCGAAAAGAAAGGATAAGATTTGTGGGATACTTTTATGTTTTTCTTTTTATATCAAGATACTATATCAGCTCATATTATAATCTGGAAACTATAGGAGAAAATCTCTAAATAGTAAATACATATATAGGCAGAATTTCATTGTTAAATCTGGATAAAGCATATAATAAATATCGGTATATTATATATTTAACTTAGTAAGTACCTTGTACATAATCTCTCTGTGTTGAGCCTCTCGTTTCTTTATCATATTGCTATTTTAAAAGAATATTTTTAGGTTTAATTTAATCTTTATTTTTTGAAGTAAACTGCACTTGAACAAGGTACAAATTATTGTAAGAATATCATGTTTGAACTTCACTAAATCCCACTTGCAAGATATTCACAAATTGGTGCCTGTATCATATATTTCAACAAACTGTTAATGGTTAATTACAGTTGATTCTCCTGCAGTAATCAATTTCTTTTTTATTTTAATTCATCATTTCTAAAAGCTATCATATACTTTTCAAAATTTTGGTTTTTATTTCATTTTTATCTTTTAATATCATTTTTTATTAAAAAAACTTCATGAAGAATGAACAAACTACATCGTATAACTTATTTAGATACTACTTTAACATTTGTCATAGGGTTTTCATATAACACAGGACCTTACTTGCTGTCATCTTTCAAATTACGATGTGGTTTATAAATGGGACAAATTTATTTAGATACTACATCTTCCAAATTACACGATGTTTGTTGAATATTGATTAAAATTTGTTTTGACTTGGTCTTTGTTTAAAGAAAAAATTTATTATCTGTTAGGATTAGAAGTAGTAAAGATAAAGATTATTGGAGTAGTAAAGATAAAATTTGTTATCTATTAGAAGATAAAATTTTATCTGCTGAAATAAAGTTGTTATCTATTAGGATTTAAACTTCATTGAAAAACCTATATAAAGGCATCATTTTCATAATAAAAAGTGGCACCAGTAAAGTCAATCAATTGTTGTTCATTATTCTTCTCTCCTCCTCTTTCCGTAACATAATAAAAAGTGGCACAATCAATTGTTGTTCATTATTCTTCTCTCCTCCTCTTTCCCTAACAAAGTGGTATTAGAGCTTAATACTAGGTTTGGTCTTCTTTTTTCTACGTTAAGGGAACAGTAATGTGCAAGAGAGTGAGAGGAAGCCATGACATTAAACAATTTTCCTCTTCCATTTTCTATTTTCAATGGAGAACACTATCAATCATGAGCCATCAAAATGAAATCCTATTTGAAAGCCTTAAGTTTGTGGGAGGTTGTTAAGTTTGTGGGAGGTTATTGAGAGTGATTTTAATCCTACCCCATTTTTTAAAATTCCACAATAACTCAAATAAAAAACAAGAAGAAGAAGTAGTAGGAAACCAAAAGCGCTTTCTTGTAAATATTTGGCTGTGTTGGAGGGAATTTTTATAAACATAATGACTTGTGAATCACCTAAAGAAGCACGAGAAATACTCAAGGAAGAGTTTGAAGGCAACGAGTAAATAAAAATGATGCAAATTTTGAAACTCAAAAGAGAATTTGGGATGTTAAGAATGAAGAAATCCAAAGGTGCTAAAGAATATGCAAGTAAGCTCATGCCTATCGTTAATCAAATCAAATTGCTTGGTAGTGAAAATTTTCCAAGTCAAAAAGTGGTGAACAAGCTTCTCGTGACCCTTCGTTAAGGTATGAAACTAAAATCTCATCACCTGAAGATTCTAAGGATCTATCAAAAATAACCTTTGCAGAGGTACTAAATGCTCTTCAAGCCATGGATCAAAGAAGAAGGATGAGAGAGGAAGAAACTGAAGATAAAGTTGATAGGGCTTATTTAGGCAAGACTTTCTAGATAAATACGGTGCAAGAGACAAAAGAAGAAGATTTATTTTAGAGTCATTGTTGAGATGTGCACTATGGAGAGAAGTGCTCCAACAATTGAAGGTTGATGATGGTGATGAGAAGTGCATGACATTTGAAGAGCAGTGCTTCACAATTTATTTGAAGAGAAGTTCTCCATGTATCTAATTTTAAATCAAGGGAGAGTGTTAAATATTTATTTAAAATTTATTTTGACTTGGTCTTTGTTTGAAGATAAAACTTTTTATCTATTAAGATTGACAGTAGTAAGATAAAGTAGTGAAGATCTGATAGTGGAGTAATAAAGATAATATTTGTTATCTGTTAGAAAATAAAATTTTATTTATTAAGATAAAGTTGTTTTTTTTCCTGAAGGAAAAGATAAAGTTGTTATTTGTTAGGGTTTAAACTTCGTTATAAAAGCTTATATAAAGACACCAGTTTCATAATAAAAGGTAGCAATAGTAAAGATTAGCAATTTGAGTCAATCAATTGTTGTTCATTATTCTTCTCTACCCCTCTTTCCCCAACAATGTTATGTATTAGATGATACAAATGTGACATATATTATGTCACGTAATACCTAATTCAGTTATACAATATTATTTATTATTTTTATTAAAAATAAATCAAATAATATCATTAAAGAGTACAAATAAAAAAACCAAAATTTGACAGAGTATATAATTATTTATAGAAAATAAATATAAAAATATCTAAACTATAAATGGTCCAATGATTTTAATCAAAATATGAATTTTTAGACTTACTTTCATACCACAAGAAGCTTGTTATGTAAGGGATTCAAAATTTAGAATGATATATAAGGAACCTTTTGTCTATTCAAGCAAATTGAAGGTTAGGGAAAGAAACCTCAAAGAGGGGCAAAAAATTAAATTGTAAACTTAAAATCCCAAAAAATGAGAAAAGAAATACAATAACAACAACAATAATACCTAATGAGAGTCCCACAAAAATATAAGGTATGAGAAAGTCTAGTAGTACGTAGTCTTATCCCTACTAGATAAAAAGGTTATTTTCAATAGACCCACATATAATACAAAATAATGATAATACAAAATATAAATAAATACGTCTACATAAAATAATAAAATGTAATTTAATATATAATACAATACATATATAACATAGTAAATGTTAAATACACAAATCAGGAAAAAACAAAGTATAAAAAATCAATTCAATCATTACATGACAATAATTTGACTAAGGAAGACATTGCTTAGGTTAAATAACTAGAAGAGAAGCACTACGCTAAATAATAATAATAATAATAATAATAATAATAATAATAAAAATAAATAAATAAATAAATAAATAAAATAAAATAAAAATCTGAGGAAAATATTTAAAAGACTTAAGAGAACAAGAAAGGCCTCTCTAAGTGAGATTTTTTATTTGTATCCTAGTATGCCAAAGTTCTATTGTGAGCCATGTCCTCGGAAGTTCTAGCAAAGTCATATTATTTTTTATTACTTCCCCCTGTTTTTCTTATGCCTTGTTTTTTTTTCCTCTTATAATCTTTAAGTATTATTTTCTCGCATTTTCTTACAGGAGCGTCAAGATGTCTCCTTTTTAACATGTTTAAACTACCAAAGTCTCGTCTCTCTTAATTTTTCATTAATACTGGCCACTTTTAATTTGTCCCTTATCAATACATTCTTGACTTTATCTCTTCTAGTAAGGTTACACATCAAACAAAACATTCTCATATCTACCACCATTAGCTTACAACTATGTACTTGTTGGACGAGCAAACACTATGCCTCACATAACATGACTAGCTTAATTGCTAAACGAGAAAATTTACCTTTGAACTTAAGTGGTATCTTTTTATTACATAAAACTCATGATGCACTTCTTCACACTACAACAAAGCTGACTTCTAGCTATGATTTTTTTTGGCGTCGATTCCAAAATTGTCGCTAAAAGTCAAACTTTAGGCGACGTTTTACAGAATTGTTGCTAAATGCATATCTTTGGCAACGATTTATGGGAATCGTCACAAAAAGCTCATCCTTTTGCGACAGTTTAGCAATTTCTTTGCCAAAGGTCGAGTTTTTGGTGAAGACTTTGTGAATCGTTGCAAAAAGCTAGAATTTTGGTGACAAATTTTTTAAAATCGTTGCCAAAAGTTCAAACAACAAAATCAAATTTAATATTATTGACAATGATTCTAAGTGTAAAAACAAATTTAGCTACCAAAATTGTCAAATCATTTCAATAATTTATAAAACTATAAAATCAAAATTAATTAATATTACATAGATTTATACTTTTTATTTTTATCTTTTAAATTATATGATTTGACAATTTTTGTAAGGTATCACAAAATTTTCAAATAGTTTTAACATGAAATTTGTAATATAATGATCATATATGATTCTTATATAAAAAATAAATATTAAAATATGGTAAGTAATATAATATAATGACATATGGTAAGTAATAAAAGATTTTAATTAGAAATTTAACAATTCTTACAGAAAAAATAAATAAATTTTCACGTCTAATATTCCATTAAAAAGGAAAAGAAATATTTATTTTTTTGGATTTCAAGTGACATGAGACTTGGTAGAAAAGGTTAAAGAGTTCTTTATATTTGGATTCCTAAGAAGGCTCTTTGCACGTTTGAAAGCATAAATTGAAATAGTCAAAGATCTTCCTTTACGTGTTGGTGTATTGAAACCCTATTCCAAAAACTTCTTGGCTTTAACTAAACTAGCATAATATACAATGAACGATTCTCCAAATGCAATATGGATCATTGAATTAGATGAATCATATATACAATGTGTTTAACCTAAGAAAAAAATAGTATAAAACTTAAATAGCTAAGTCAAATGGTATAAGGAACCCAAATTTGAACAGATGCATACCTGATTAAATAGACATAGTTTTGGGAATTGACGGCTGTTCTAAAACTACCGATTTTCCTAATCTTGTGTGGACCATTGGAAAATTGCCACAGCCTCTATTTTCATTTATGTTCTCTTGAAGATTCAAGGAAGCTTTACACAACACATAGTATATACAATCAAACGTTCATCTAATAGCTTCCTAACAAAAAATGATCAGATATATATAATAAAGAAAGAGAGCTAATTTGGATAATACTAAAAACTTTAAAGAAGAAGAACGACAATTGAAGGCAAGGGATGATTAAACTTTGATAAGGAGATTTGTTGTACATCGATATGTTTTTGATCAGGGAAAATTTTGTCACTTTCTTCCCATCAGAGCTCATTTTTGTCATCGAGAACTAATCGCCACATCCAAATTTCGTGATGAATTTATATATGCAGTTTTATTCTAAGAAGTCAATAGAAGACTTCTTATTTGAATGTTCCAACATTTTAGCAATGTTAATTTTATGATCTATTAACTAAGAATACTTTATATTTGAGAATGTTAAGTGGGTATGTATTATATTTAAGAGATGCATAATTAGGTGTGCTTTCCTCTAAAGTCACTATTCTGAAAAAATAGTTGGGCCTCAAAGCCCTTCCTCAGATATGGAGAGAGCTACTGTGATGGAATTCAAAAAAGAATGAAGTACATAAACATCCCCTGTAGAAGTTAAATACTTTTAACAAACCTTTCATCAAACAGTTAGTATGTTTTCCTCAAACAAGCATAGAAGAAAGAAAAAAAAGTCAACCCATACACAACCAACGTAGAAACACAATTCACCATTATATATAAATTCTATACTATTTTGTAGAAATCATATATTACAAAAAAATGCTAAATATAAATAATTTAAAAATTTATAGGAAAATAATTGGCAACGATTTACATAATCATTGCCAAAAACTTCCTTTAGCAACAATTTTATTAATTCGTTGCTAGAGATGTCCCTTTAGTGACAATTCCATAAGATCGTCACTAAAGGGCGGTCTAATTGATGACGATTATCAAAAATCATCATCAATTGTTTAACATTTAGCAATGTTTCTGAAATCATCGCCAAATGATGCAATATTTTAAAAAATTACACAAGAATGATGTCATTTGCTTAATAACAAACTACATCATTTTCGTGTCATTTTAAACTAAAAAATGAAGCCTCCCCTGCCTAGTCGTCTTCTTTATTATGATCTTCCTTTGTGTTTTTCTTCTTCCATCACTATAATCGTCTTCTTTATTTATTCATCTTCATCATTATCTTCGTTTAATCATCAGTTGATGTAAGTGGTCCATCCTTTTCCCTCTAGTTTTTTTTGATAATGGTGACATTGTTGTATTTAGGTGTTTTTTCTTCTACTAGGTTTTCTGTTCTTTCCATGCATGTTGTGGTTTGGTTTATGGTGAATGTGTGTTATAATAATAATGAAGATGGTGAGATAGGTAATGCATCTAGAATGCGTTGATTGAAGTTGAATATGGATTAGGTAGCTTGTTTGAGTACTGCATATAACATGTTCAATGAGAGTTCTGTTAGAGTTTTTTTATACTTTTGTTTGAATTGTTTATGACAAATTCGTGTATGTTATTGCATTTGAATTGAATGCATATTATGTATATTCCAACTATAAGTTAAAATACTCATAAAAAATTTATTAGGCCTTCTAAACGAGGAGTATGCTATTTTAAAAGGAAGAATGTGTATTGCATTCATATTTTAAAATGATTAATAAATTAATACTCATATTGGCATTTATAGGACTTGTTTGGTAATGTTGTTGAATTATTGTAGATAGAAATGATGCAGACTGAATTGTGAATAAAAACAATTTCATTGATTGATTAGTAATCATATTAAAAAATATTATGAAATTAGTTAAAATCAAAATTAAAGCGCTAAAGTAAAGTTGTTGCAATGGACAAATAGCGATTAAAATGCATAAATAACATTAACCATAAAATATTGTGGTAAAGATTAAATAATATCATAAAGCTCACTCGCTATAAGGAAGGTCAAAGGTGGATGTCTAAAGAACCACACAATAACTATGTAAGTATAAAAATTTGTTTAAATTTTAAGTTTATTTATTTATAGTACTAACTAATAATATTTGCATTTAATATTGATTTTGTTTTCTAAATTTTAGAATAAGATGTAAGTGTTGTTGTAAATATCAATGTCTGAAAAAAATGAGCTAAATATAGAATATATTTGTAACAAGGTGCTTAGTACACGATCCAGGTATATCAAAAGTCTTGAGTTTGGCTCTAAGCCAACTGCTTCATCCTCATCAAGACCAGCATACGTTCAACATCTTAAAGAGGAAAACAAGTCGCTTAAAAAATGTTGGCCAAGCATGAAAAGTACCTAAGAAAATTACTTGGGCCGGATATGTATGCAGTGAAAATGAAAACAAGTATGAGTGATTAAACTAATCTTTGTATTTTTTATTTTGTACATAAGTATTTTTAAGTTGTAATTAAAATCTTGTACATGATCAAATTTAATAATATTTTATTTTTCATATACGATGCTTATAAGTTTCTATTATTTTTGTTTTATATTTGTATAATAAATTAACAACAAAAATCTAAATATTATATATAATAATATGGATTAGAAATATCATAAATAATTATAATTAACATAGTATAATATTTAGTTAAAATGTATATTAAAAATTTAACTACATTTTACAAAGCGTAGTTAAAAACATTTGGGTAGATTTTCAAAATTGTAGCTAAAAACTTTTGGCTACATTTATGGAAATCTAGCTAAAAGTAATTAGCTAGTTTTCTTAGCTACGATTTAAAAAACATAACCTATTGTAGCCAAAACATATGGGCAACGATTTCTCAAAACGTAACCTATAGTTTTTTCTACAAAAACAAAGCATAGGGAAAAACTATTAGCGACGATTAGGGAAAAATGTTGCCTATAGTTTTCTGTTACGGGGATTTGATGACCTTTTTGATGAAAAATATAAATCATTTGCGATGATTTTTGAAGTCTAATGATGCATTTGACATTATAAGAAATGTTGATACTTTATTTGAGATATCTAATGAATTATGAATGAAGTTAGGCTAGAAAACATTGTACAATTTAGTTGCTTATAAAACAATTATGAAAAGTTTGCAAAACAAGTATAATTCTTTATATTGGACTCATTATGCTGAATAATAAATTATCATGATGTTAGATAATATAGGAGATGTTAGATACTTTCCTATTATTGATAAAACTGTGTAAAAAGCAAGAAAAATGACTAAGTTCATTTATAATTATGTATGGGTTATAAGTTTGATAAGAAAGGATTTCACCAATTGTAGGACTTTGTGTCGTCCTACTATTACAAGATATGTAACTAATTTCTTATCATTTTAATGTTTTGTTATAATAAAGGAGTTGATACAAATATTTACAAGTGATAAGTGAGTTGCATCGTGGCGTTACAAGTCTAGTGTTAGAATAAAGATTTCATAAATTATACTCGAAGATTATGAATTTTTAGTCTAAATGTCAATTTGTCATCTGAGTTTGTGAGTCTTTAGTGAGAGTATATCATCTAGCTAATAGTGATGAGAAGACAATGATGAGTTACTTTTATGATTCCATGGAGAGGGCAAACGAAGGAATTAAGGCCAATCTAAAAAATAGGTCTTCTTTATATGCACCTTATTTTACAATCATCAATGAAAGATGGGAAAGACAAATTTAATTTTCGTTGTTTGCTGATGGGGCATTTCCAAATCCTAATGTCTGTTTTAGACTAGGTTTTGATAAAGAAAGATGAAGTTAATAGGAGAATGATATTAACTATCACACCAATTGTTTCATATGAGCTAATGCAAGATATTTATAGCTCATAAATAAAAGCATAAAAGGATGTGTATGGTGATTTTGGGATACCTATTGCAATTCTTCAAAGAGACAAACTTACCTAGGTATATTTCTCCACTTTTGTTACTTGTTTAAAATTAACCATCACTTTGTTTTCTTTGTAAGACTACTTATATTATCTTACAGTTGTTTGGTGAGACCAATTTGAAAGTGGTGTTATATAATTGCAAAGTTTGCAATTTGAATTTTGAATCAATGTATTAAGTGTAACTAGGTATGAAAGAAATTAGATTTCATTTGAATTCATCCATTCTAAAAAGGAAAAAAATTGGAAAACAAACAAATAAATGAATTGGTCTTTGTTTGATATAACTTGAAGCTTCAAGAAAGATATGTTTTTATTATTATTAGGTTGAATTTATTTTCTTGTAATTTCTTAATAATTTAATTTTATTTGTTTACTATGATTCTTAAGAGAACAAGTAGTTCTATAGATCCAATTTGGCTTAACCATATTGATCTTTTAGCAAATTGAGTTTCTAAGGAGCCACATTTCATAGACGGGAGTAATTTGGAAGAAAATTTTAGATGGGAAAGTAGGGACAAGTCATTTGGTGTAATGACTTTGAATGATAGTAATGAAGAGACTCATCTTAATGAAAAGCATTTTGTACCAAATGAAAATTAGAGCCCCTAAGATTTGAGTGGCTATGTCATTGATTAAAGTTTCAAGTTTTATTCTCTTTTATTTTAATTTCACTTATATTTAATTTATATTTTAAATTCTATATATGCAATATAAATATAACACTTTTGACTGTAAGTGTTTTTTTTTTCAGGTTTCACTTACACTTTGTTTTATTCTTCTGCACGATCTCTTATTATAATGCTTATGGACCTTATTATTCTTACTATATAATGTTTTGATGTAATTATTCTTTACTATATGATGTAAATTGTAATATTTTAAGTACTTTATATTATTCTTAGTTTTATATATAAATGAGAATTAAACGATTTTTTCTTATATTAATTGTGGTTAATTATGAGAAAGATACAAAAGGTAATGTTAATAAAAAGTTGTTATATCAAATTTATAATATTATGATTTTTTTAAGAAAAGGTTGAAATAGAATTCAAAATTATATTGCACAATATATTAAGGGACTATATTTTAATTTTGTAAAATTCAGGGACTACTGAATATTCGAGACAATACTTATTATTAACCAGTAATGATACCGTATTATACCAAAATCAAATCTAGTACTAGTTCTAGTACAATATTCATAACATTGTTATAAACTCTAATTATATAAGTATGAAGATATGAACACAAACTTGCCAAAAGACATGTTTTAATCTAGAATCATCCATGAACATGTTTCGCCACACGAGTCTTTAAAATTTCGTGATTCTTTATATAACCAATTAACTCATTTTGATAAAAGAAAACCATTTACAATATGGTTATGTTTACATCCATGTTCCTAAAAATATGAGTTAGAACACAAACTTAAACATGACCGTGTTTCTCTTGAGAACCAAATTACAAACCAAAAACACAGATATAGTAATGATATTTTCAGTTATGGTATTTTCAATATGAACTAATGGTATCATATATATTAGTTATTTTGCAAATACCATAATTGAGTATAAAAAATATCATCAAATATTTAAAGTGGTGATAATGTTGTAAAGAGTATAAGTATTTTTTGTAAAGAATTGTGGTATCTTTTACATTAGGTGTTAGCATTTGCAATATTTTGTGTATTTATATTTTTTCTATATAAGTAATGGTTGTTATGTAAAGAGTATCGATATTTTATATAAAGAAATGAAATATTTTTATACATATTAGTGTTATTTTTATTTTAAGTGATGATATTTTTCTATATAGTTGTGGTATTGAGTGGTGAAAATTTTTGTGTATGAAACAATTTTTTTTAAAAATGTGTATGAAACAATCACTAACTAATATACTATAGGTTCTCTAGCTTTATGTACTTTCATTGTCATTGTTTTAGCTCTGAACTTTTTATTGGTTTAATATATTTTCACTTAATCTATCCATAATTATTTTATTTATAAATTACAATGTTATTCTAGAAAAATTCTAGTTATGGAAATGAGTGATAACTGAAAAACCGAAGGATATAGTTTTGTAAAAATCTGGTTTAGTTGAAGTTATTTTGAACTGTATCTGTGGTTGCTTGATATAAAGCAACTGTGTCAGCTGCTGCAAATGTTCTAACATAAATGAAAAAAGAAAAATTAAATGTGAAATAAACAAATCAACATTTGAAATTTGATAATATAGTTTAGCACACCTTATCTACGTCTTTGGCGCCCTCACCTATCTTACTTTTACCAAAGAACAATAATAGTTTTACTCAAGGCATTACAGAGCTGACTCACCTTACTCTTGACACTATCTCTCGTCCTCATAACTCATGAAAGTAAATCATTCCCAATAACACAACCACTTTGTGCTAACCTTAACAGAGGATTTTTGCAACAACGAAAGATAATGAATATGAAACTATAATCTCAAGTGATTGAAAACAATAATAATATAATCAAAGAAACACTTGAGTCAAAAGACACTCTCCTATATGTGCAGCCTCATCAACTCGAAATTATGGAAGTCGTCCAATAAATATCTGCAGTGAACCTTGTAGTTAATATGTGAATACCCTCATACACAGTAGCCAAGAAACATCAATAAATCATGTAATTGATCAATGAAGAAATCCATAGACAGCAGCCATAAAAACTATCAGAAGAACATATAATTAATCACCGAAGAATACTAAAAATACGGTTGCTCAAATCAATAGATAGACTGCATGTTTTTCACAAACAAAACCTTATAATCAATCATCGAAAGCCCACACGCACAACAATCCCACCGATCTTCAATCAAATATATAATTGATCTAACAAGTACTTGAAACACACAACTGTTGAAATCATAATATCTCACATAACATAGACTGCTAACTACATAATAAATCACTGAAGCATACTAAAACAAATGCAGCCACACAAATCATCAAACAAACATATATTTTATCACTAAAATATGCTAAAAATAGAACATAATTGACAAAAATACTGTATATTTTCCCTCTCAAAAACGATGGAGCAATAGTCCAATTATTCACCCATATATACAAAACGCAGCTGCCAAGAATAGCTCAATAGAGTTTGTAATTACTCACACAAAAACAAAGAAACACAACTGCACAAATTGATTAATTTTCAACCAGTTTCCCCCCACAATAACAATAACTGAGCTGTCCAAAAATTCACTTACTATGGAGAAAACACAGCTGCAACACAACACCTGTATTAGACGTATTTTTCACTTAAAAATAATAACATAGCCCATTAGAAATTTCACGCACACCCCACAAAAAATGCAGCTGTCTAAGATGGATAGAATCACCAAAAAAATCCACCTTAGATAACCACAATCACCAAAATAAGCTTCTAAAGATAGCTCCAAAATTACCAAAAAAATCTGCAAATTATCCTTGTTAAGATATGGTGATTTTATCCCAAATAAATCCTATCATCACTAGGATTTTATCCTTCATGCCATCTTATCTTCAAGAATCCACATAAGGTAAATTTCTTATCATAATGAAGTTCTAAATATATCCAACTATGTCAAATTACAAATAATGCCCAAAATTAATTAATAAGATATCTGAAAAAATCTTAACAATAACATTAATGAATATCCTAAGCACATAAGATTTTATTATGTTTAATAATAGACAAAGGAGCCAAAATGTTAGTCACTTCATTCAAGTCAACTTAATAACTTTATGTAATCAAAAAAACCAATGCTACATCCAACTTGAGATATGTTATGCCCAAATAAATTCTAAAAATACCTAGGCTATCCTACTTATAAGTATACAAGGTAGTTTTAGTTGATTACCTATGATCGTTTCCCACGAAGGTGAAATTAGTTCATTTAAATTAATCTTGAAATAATAAAAACAGATGCAATCCTAAACATTCTATCCCGATTTGTTGAGTGAAGGCTTTAAAGAAAATCATAAAATTAAACCGAAAAGTAAAATGATCCAACTGGAAGCAAAAACAAATAAATTAATCGAAGTGGGAAACTCTTAAGAATTAATTTGACTAATTTAATCTCCTATGTATGACTAAGGGGAAATGATTGGATAATTATCTTACTAAAATTAATTGGGTTCTATGATTAACTTGAATAATAAACTAAGTCTATCTTTTGTATTCCACAAGTTATCATCTAAATTAATTAAGGAAACCTGACTACTAATTACCACTTTAAGTTAATATATTTCTAGTTCTTAACCTAAGCGTTCATAGTTTCTTGTTCTATAGTAAACTTCTTCTCTCGCTTCTTCGTTTAATACCAAAATGATGCAAAGTTTGGTCATGCTATTATATCCATTCAGTTCAGAAACTATAAGACAACAACACAGTCCCTCAATCATGCATATTTGACTAAAATGGCTACATTAATCCTCAAGAAAAAGAGATCAGTCCATCTTTTTCAGTATAAGAGAAGTATTTAAGCAATTCTTTATCAATATAAGAGATGTATTTAAGCAATAAACTAAGTAAATAACCAAATGAACTATCAAAAGATAATAGAGAATGAGTCTATCAATTAACAGAGGAGTATGTTCAAAAAAACAACATAAAAATAATAAACAAAATGAGTAAACAAGAGTTCAGATGAGGGAGTTAAGTTCAAAAAAACAACATAAAAATAATAAACAAAATGAGCAAACAAGAGTTCAGATGAGGGAGTTACGGTGATCTCCTGCCACTCTCAAGCTCTCTGTATTAGCTCTCCCCTTTTGCTTCTACTTGGTTCTCACCCAGATGCTCGATTGCTCACGTTGCTCCTACCTCTCTGCTATTTTTATTCTTCACCTTACCTGACTAGTCTTTGCTTTCTCTCCTCTTTTCTCTGCCTTTTTTTCTTTATCTGTTTTGTGTCCCCCTAATGTTCCCGAATAAGTCTATGGGGTGTGTAATGATAAAATCAGTGTGTCGTTAGCCTTTATTCCTTTTCTATTTGTAGTATGACTCTAGGTTTAGGATTTTGAGCCGTCACCCTTACAACTGCCACATATCAGACTTAAAGTGAGTGAAAAGGAGTATTCACAGGATGATTATGTTTGTCACCTTGTGAGGGCTGGTCATCACTGTGACTTAAGTGTCACGGTGGTGACAAGTTCAGTCACCACTTTTCTTTATGCATTTTGCTTTTTGTTTTTTTCCATCCAAAATTTATGTGAACTTTCATTTTTCATGCAAAATTCACAAAATAGTCCAATTAACATGCATGCAATATTCACACCACTTTCACTCAATTCATCTCTCGTTTGGATGAAAACGTAAGAATTTGTAACCAAAATCAAGGTATGAAGGCAAGCAAAGTTAATAGAAATTAGACATAACAAGATATAAATAATATAATTCTTACTTATTCTTTTACCTTGGGAATTCTCCTCGATAAATGATAGGAAATATGGACCATAAAACTGTAACATTGCCTTACAGACTAAATTAGACCATCACTTGCCATAAAATAAGTGCCTACAAGCATAAACTAATATTTCTTTACATTAGCCATAATACAATGGCTTCATATATTGTCAGAAACTGTATAAACATTAAGTTGTAACCAATAAGTTCTCCACTGAGGTTCTACTTAACACCATCCTTAGCATGATTTGAGTCGAATATCATTATAGTTTTTACTTCCCGTAAAACAAAATAACACCAATAATGTTTGTTATTTAGTATAGAGAAGAAAAACTACAAATGGAAAAACAATATTTAACATCTAAATCATTTTCCTAATTACAATTTATAAAGTACAATATTGCTAAGACATACACTTCAAAGAGAATCTATATACACGAGTAGCTATACATGCATCGATGCTAATATGCAAAATCTTTGCCAATATTTCTCATATTCTTCAAAATAATATGTAAGAAATCAATACTTGGTAAGATTTATCCATTTTTTTATAAAACTTGGTTTATGTGTTCCTAATAACATTATAAAATGAAATTCAATTCCAACACAACATTTATTATTGATAACCAAAGATGTTTAAGTGTAAGATTACATACCATAAATATTATATTCAATAGTTACCCAAATGAAGTCCAAAATTCGTATTCCTAAGAAACAAAATAGATGAAAACCCATTAACCAACAACAAGTTATACATAACATAATATATACATAAAGTTTAAGAACATTGTAAAGAAATTTAGAAATTAATTTCTCAATTATTTTAAACAATTGTCTTACCATGTAACTTACACAATTCCTAGGTTAAAATATGAAAGGGAACCACTTAATGCCAAGTTGAACTTAATGCTTCAAATGACGTCATAATAAACAAATCAACATGAATAATTTAACAGCAACTGAATCAATTTTATATAAAATAGAATATACACCATCAAATTTATAACATTAAAATTATCCTAAAAATAAACTATATTACCTCATTTTCAATACAACTTTTCTTCACATGAATTTAACATATATAGAATCAAAAGTTGGAAGTCTTTACAAGATATAGACCTTTTCCTAACTTTAACTAACTTTAGGTTTATAACATCACCTATACTTGATAAGCGTAAATTGCATCATATTTTAAGGCATGATTTAATATGTGTTTAGGCGTTAATTCGATCATTTAGTATGTGTTTAGGTTAGAATTGTGTTAGTTTGTTAACTATTTGTGTTTTAAGTGTTTTATGGGTTAATACAAGCTTTTGAGCTTAAATATTATGTTTTTGGGGTATCTTGATGTGTTTGCTAGTGTTTTGGGGTCAGTATCGAAGAACGGAGGAGTTTCAGAAGACATTCGGGCTAAAACAACAACCTATGCTCATGGCTTATCATGACAGAAGGCTCAGATATAGGCCACGATAGTCGCCTGCATCAGGCAGACACGCAGTCACCTATGACTTCACATTTCGGGGGAGTTTTTGGAACTTTCGGACTCCGAAAAATCCTATGGTTACCAAGAATATTTAAAGAACATTAAAAAGAGCACAAAACAAATTTTTGCATCAACCACACTTGAAACCCTAAAGAGAGAATACCGAGAGAGAGAAAGAAGAAGAAGGAAGAGGAAGATGAAGCTGACTCGACATGCTTCCCGGATTACGAAGTTTTCGGAAATCGCTACCTTCCATTGTCTATTCTAAGTCATTATTTCCTTTTTGTTTCGATGTTATTTATATATAGAATTGAGATGGATAGTATGATGATAGGATTTGGAATATTGATGATGTTCTAAACTCTCCTTTGGGATTTTATTTTGATTTAATGATAATTAAGTCGATTGTGCTTATTGGATGAATGTCGTGATTTGATTTCATTCTTACATAATTCTGTAATAAACTGAGAGGGTGAACTGAATGAAAAATGATTAAATCGGATTAATGAGAGTTAGGCAATTCAATAGAAATCGTGTCAAATCATATTGGTAATTATGTGGAAAAAGATCTCGTGTGATGTTCTGATAGTTTATTAGAGTGCTTCATATCTAATTAAGGTTTTGGATAATTTGTGAATTAAGAGATTGAAAATTCCATAATCTGATTAGGTTATAATTTATGGTTTAATGGTTATAACTCGAGGGAGAGTAATTAGCCCTAGGATAGTCTAAAACCGTCACTCCATCGACACATAATCAGCTAGGTTAGCATTAATGATAAGTAAAATCCCCTTTCTCATAAATTAGTAAATTCTTTAGGTTGATTTCTATTGTGATTGCATATTGGTCATTTGTTAATACTTTCGTGTTTAACTTTTGATTTGATTGGTTAAACTCAATCTTGTAATTAATTTTTGTTGCATATTTTATTTTCGATTTTATAGTTTTTCTGACCTTAGATTTTAGGATTAGATTGCTCTTCTTCTTTATGGGATCAACACCTTTAATACTCCGCTACGAATTGTGCGCTGCGAAATATTGAGGGTTTATAAGATTAAAAATTACCCCAATCAATACTTGCATGTAGACGCCTTAAATTTCTTATCTCCTTGCTTGAATTTTAATGTTTGTTAAATTAATTTCATTATGATACATACAATTGTTTGGTTAATTTTTTAATGATGCTATCTTTCCTCCTTATTATATTTGGTAACTTGGAAGTCCATCATCAATGTCTTCTTCTACGTTAAGCTCTTCTTAAATTTTTATATTTTATCTTTAATATCAAATATCATTACAATTTTTATCTAAATGTATTTAAAGCTTCTTCAAGATATACCATAGACTTAAACCTCTTCTTCTTGTTCTTCTCCATCATTGTGGTCTTGTCATGCCTCAAGATAATGTTATCTAAATTCCATCATCAATTAGTTGCCTTCTTCATGTCATGCCTTAAGACTGTTTATTTAATTGTCTTCTTCATCAGTAATGTCTCCTCATGCCTTGAGACTATTTGTTTAGTTGCCTTCATCATCAGTAGTGTCTCCTCATGCCTCGATACTTAATCTTTTCCTTGCCATTTAACTAGAAAATAAAAAAGTTCTCACATTTAAAATAAAAATCATTGATAAGTAAGTGAATAACAGCTTATAACTTACTACCTTTGCCTCTCATAATATCTTCCTAACTTTTCTTATTATCTCCCACCACAAAGAAACTTCTTCAAGTGTTTTTTATTGTATTCAACCCTTATATCTAATATAGTTAAGTAATTATTCTGCTTAATTTGTAGCAAAGAGTATTTCCAAATATTACCATTAATTAGCCCAAAAAATATTACCTTCAGCCACCCACATTGGTTCTCCAATACCTTATTAGCATCCAATGCTTTTTTATGCTAATATCAATCCAAATTGTAATCCTTGCCTTCTAGTCCCACTTAAAGGAATGATTGACATGTAACTTGTTAAAATAAAATAAAATTAAAGTCATTTATTATGAATTACCATTTTGTTTCCATCTAAATATTTATTAATTTTTTTAAATTTTTGGGCAATTAACTTACAATCAATACAGTTATGCATCCATCTATTCAAGGTATAACACCTTTTTCCTTTATCATTTAATGTAATATATGAGTTTGCTTGCACAAATGGTTCAAAATAAAATATCTCTAAACAAGTTGCTACAAGTCATTAACCTCAAATAGAATACCCAATAACTATATACTAATATCTTAGTTGGTATTTAGGTATAAAACATATCTAAGACATAAAGAAGGAAGTTTTGTTAAAAAAAATTTCCTATGTTCATACACCCTGAACTTTATCAAGTATTTATTTAATTAATGTTTTGTTATTATTAACTTTGCACTTCTCTTGAAATCTCTAACACCTTAGCCTATTTGGCTTTTATATGTACTTGTTTCATTTTATTATGAACCCCCATGATTGATGCCACAATTTCGCTAAAAATCTCCTTAACTTTGTCCTCCTTAGTTTTTAATAAAAGAATCTATATCAAAGCAAATATACAGTTGGAAGCAATGGTCCCTCCTCATTTGAAACCTCTTTATATCTTCAGTTCAAAAAAATCCCATACATCGATTTATATAGCTTTTATGAATAGCATCATATTTAATAATTTTGCAAATATTCAAACAATTTAGTCAATATCTACATATATTCATACTTTATCACCAAACTTTAGTAATTTCGTTTATATTTCTCAAAATTTCTGACCTTGTTCTTTATGTTGGGATTTTATTGACTTGTATCATTAATGAAAACATCACCCCCAACCTACAATTTTAAGTTTCACGTCAAATAAACCCATCACTGTCATCAATTTTATTTGCACTTATATTATTAATATTCATTCTAATATACTTATTAATTACCTTTTTACACTTATTAATATTCATTCTAATATACATATTAGTTACTTTTCATGTCACCATTATGATATTTTTCTCTGTATCTTATTGAGGATATGATAATTTCATAATAGCTTTTTCCTTCTTTTATGGAATCTAAGAATAATAGAATAAATACCGACCATACCATACAATATAAAAATCAATTATATACCATAGAAAGTTGATACAGAGATGGTGAGATGAGAGGGATGCTTTCTGAATATCATATATATAGATGATTTATTAGGCAAGTGTCTTGATGCCAAGTCTCAGTATTTTAGTTTCCCACTAATCATAAACCTACTTCATACATGTTTAGATGCATAAAATGCACTGGGTTGAGAGAAAATAAAGAAACGTCTTTCTTTTTTTTAGTTTATCTTTTGTTGTTGATATTGGAATAAGATGATGATGAAGCATGATGAAACGGGAGGGAAAAATAAAAGCTTTTTAAGGAAGAGTGTTCACCATTATTAGATTACTCCTTTACCCTTCCTATTATACCTCAAATCAAAATTCATAAGTGGCACGTGGTGGTTACGTACTTCCTTATTTTCTTTTACTTTTCTTCCATTTAACCACATGGGCAAAGACACACCCATGTCTTAACATACATGAGCCTTATTAACTTTTATGTCATGAAACACTGCCTCTGATCTACTTGTGTACCAAAATTAATTAACATTTAAACATTTGTTTATCCTTAAGTAATCAATCTTATCACTTTAAACTTAAATAGGTGGAAACTCTAGGAAAGAATTAAAAAATAATAATCATATTAATTAAGATTCTCCATTATTCATTCAATTACAAAGTTCATCAAATTTCTAAGCATTTAGTTATTTGCATTAAGTAACAAACCAATTCAATTCACTCTATAATCCTTAAAACTTTAACTCAATCTACAAAATTCAACATAATGCACAAAATTAAAATATAGGTGAAAGATGCTTCAACTTTAAAACATTTTCAGATCCCTTATTGAAGTACAAGAAAAACAACAACTTTAAATTAAAACAAGAGCATTTAGAATTTTGTCTGAAAAGTCACCTACGCTATTGACATGAAAGTCAACACCTTGTTTTAAACACTCTAGGTTACTCAGTTAGGTCTCTATTTCAAATTGCGTCTAGCACCACTCTTTAACTTCAACCTTTTAACTTGGAGCAAATTTAGCAGAGTGCCTGTGCAAATTATACAATCATAGTGTAAATCAAGTATCCATTTCAAAATTAATAAAACAAACTAAAACTTAATAATCAAAACTTACAAATATTTACCTAAACTAATAAAATCATAATAATAACCAAACTTATATCAATCAATCTTGAAAAATTTTCCAAAATTGTTCTATATTAAGCTAATTATAACAAATTTAATGAGTCTAATAATTAATTCCTTTCCCACATTTAATTTTTTTTCATTATCCTTAATGTAAACACATACAAGAATAATGAAAAATAGAAAATGTTGTGAAAAGAGTAAGGATAACTAATACTTCCCTAATGATAAAAGAATCGTCAGTCTTATCCAATGCTATCAATACTTTTTCTGAGTCAATGAAATTTGTTCTCTACTTTAGCATGTAGGGATGTTTTACAACTCAAAAAAAATATTTCCTATACAACCTACAAAAATTTTTCAATTCTTAACCTAACTAAGAAAATTATGATCCAACAATGTAACTTTAAAACTGTTTTAAATTTAAAATAAGTTCAATAAATATCAACATGATGTAAAAGCAAACTAAAACTATTAGTAAAGATCCTAAAACTACTAAATTAAAACAAAACATCTATATGATTGGGTTAACTTCTAATAAGTGAATTATTTGTGAGTCTTTTAGCTGGACTAGGTCATTAAGTCTTTTAACCTTGTGGCTCCCTAAAATTCTTCTTACCATTTAAAGTCACATTAGCTTCTATAAGTAACTTATCTTTCTATACATTACTTAGAGAAGGAGAGACGTTAACATAACACGTATTCTTGTCTCCTAATGTGCATAATGCAATAAGAAGGCAATTGCTTCAAATTTAGCTTAGGTGCATCTTGTGTAAATGGCAGGAGTTTAGGATTTCCTTCTCTTAAGTCCTAAAAAATACATGAAATTTAGGGCTAATAGCACTTTCCTTCCAACCTAAGAGAATTATCAACAAAGTTAGTGTTCTCATTCTTTTCATTACATCCTAAAGCTAAACATGCTTCTAAAGGGTCAACAAAAGTAACTTTAGGTAAGTCATCACGCACAATAAAGTAAACAATATCAATCATATAATAATTATCATTAAGGGTAAGCCCCTTCAATACCTTAAAGATGTTAAACTCCATATTCTTATTGACTTATCCTTAAGGACATCAATAGTACCTCTCCAATAGTCATAAACAGTCTCCCTAAGATAATAAAAACCTTAGTGTCATACTCCATGTCCATTATCAAAAAGTCTATAGGAAAACTTAGTTTTCCTACTTTAACATGTGGGCTTTCTACTGCTCCAATCGTGTATCTAATGGACCTATCAACTAGTTAGAGTCACAAAGTTGTCGGCTTGAGTGCACCTGCTCTAAGATTATTAAACTGACATAAAGGCATAAGATTAATACTTACACCTCAATCATATAAACTTTTATAAATAATGGAAGCACCAAAATGACATGGAATAATAAAACTACATAGATTCTTTAAGTTATAAGGTTGTTTGTTTTTCAAGATTAAACTACACTCCTTAGTTAAAGGGTACTATAACATAATCCTCAAGTTTGTCATTTTTAAAGGGGATTTCCTTCAAAAACTTTGCATATGATGACATATGAGTTAATGCTTCAGCAAATGGGATGCTAATGTGCAACTTCTTGATAATATCTAGTATTTTATTAAAGTTATCCTCATCCTTTCTTTTCTTTTTCAACCTTAGAGGATAAGGAATGTGTGGAACATAGGTTTTGACAGTTAGTTAAGGGACTGATATTGTACTGTTCACCAAGTTTGGCCTTTGAACTTCAATTCCCTTTACGCTTATATCACTTCTGCACATCCTTTTCTTTAGTAGTTATAGCATCAAGCGTTTTATCACCCCTTAGTGTGATGGCTAACACTTTCTCTTTTGGATTTTATTTCTTGTCACTAGGAAGCTTCCCTTGACCTTTTTCACTGACGATTTGGGCTGGGTTCACTTACAAATCTAACTTATAAATGAATGCAAAATTTGACTGCACTGGTAAGGCTATATTTTATATGTTATTAACGGTTAAATTAGTTATAATTTAACATCTTATATGATGTTTTATTTGAAATTATTTGATGTTTTCCTATATTTAATTCACTGTCTTGTAGGTGATGATTTATAAAAATTAGCAAGTTTCAGTGCAACTTTCCCTATAGGTATTTGATAAAGAAGAAATTAGATTCATCTGAAGTTAACATGATGGACATCAACTTTATGGAAGATATTAAAGATGAATTCAAGCTCAAAAGTATTGAAAACTTAAGAAAATTTGAAGAAATAGAAAATATGGCACTAATATGGATTGTAACGATGATTTAGAACTTGAAGATGCATGGAATTATAAGTTTAATTATTTTACAATTCTTTTATGTAACCCTATCTTATAAATACTCTTATTATGGTTCTTTATAGGGGACTATACTTAATGAGTTTGATTAGGTTGAATTGCGCAACAAGAGGTAGTAATTTCCTAGTTAAGTATACATTTGTTCCTTAATATAGGGCAAAGTCATATTATGTTAATTGTTATTTCAACCATGATAATGAACATTACATGATGATTTTAGATTTGCATAAGTGAACCTAAATGCTTAACATTTATCTTATTGATTTCTTTTCACTAGCTCGGTTATCATATTTTTTTACTAGTTTACTATCTTAATTATTTTACTTAAATCTTATTTAATTTAATATTATTGTTTAGTTAGGATTAATAAACATAATAGTCTACTCTTTGTGGGATTGATACTTGAGACTTTTATAACTTCAATAACTTGTTTCAATCTATTATATACATTTACAGACAAATTAAATCAAGTCTCTAGCATTATTATAGGGGACTATTTAATTACTATCTTATTAATCTTAGCTTTGTTTCACATTTATCCTCATCTACTTGTTTATAATTTAGCTATCTTCTATATTGCATCTTTTAAATTAGGTGCAAATATGGTTTAACTGTGACACGATCAATAGGGGATATGCTATTATGATGGCATTTAATGGCATCCTTCTCATGCAAGCATAAATATAGAGCTTACCCTATGTTAGTATGAAGAGGATATTTATATAGTTACCATTAGGGGAATTACCAACGGAATCACCTAAGTTCCAATATAGACCTTAACTTCAATGGCTACAATTGTTGTAAATATAGAGGATGCTTCAGATATTCTAATAGTGCATATTCTCTATCAACGTAAGATTAGGTAAATTGGAATAAATGGTGCATTTTAAATATGCATCCATAAACAATTTGGAGATTTAATTGATCTAAATAGCTAAGATGAGGCAAAAGAGGTCAAGGTACACTTCCCAGTAACGTAAAGATAAATTCAAGAGATCAAATATTAACCATTGCATTTAGGAGTGACAAAACATTTAATGTTGAAGATGCTAAAGAGAAGGAAGTATAAAGGTTAGATAAACATGTGGAATAAGGAAAGAAAGTGATGAAAAAAGTAAATTGATAATAGTCTCATCTCTATTTGATGCCAATCACAGTCTTGATTTTGAAGACCAGTTGGTCAATAACAAACTAAAATAATTCTCATATTTAATAAGAGTCATTCTGGATTGATAAACATCAAGACCCATAATGACACCTTACATGCCACCAATTCCATTCTGAGCAGGCTTGAAATGAATGAAAAGTAAGACAAATTTGCTTTTTTTTAAGATGATGAAGAATATATAATACTTAAATTGTCTCCTTTTAAACAAGAAGAAGTTTAAGGAGTTATCAGTAGTTAATTTAAATGAAAAGGGCTCCTACATTCTACAAATAAAAGAAGGGGAATTCATGAATCTAATCCCAATGAAACATAAGGGAGCTTTTGAGCTTTAGACCCTAAAGAAGAGTGGATATAAGTCTTTAATTACAGATTCAAGGTGATTGACATGAATAAGAAATCCAACTAAAGAACTTCTAAAGAAGTGCTTATTAGTAGGTGCCCTAACATTCTAACTTTTGTCTTCTTTCATTTTAATTGATTAGTGACATTTATTTACTAATATTTTTATTTCTTTAGTAAGTAGTTTTCTGGAATTTATAGAAATTTTCCCCACCAAACTTGGCATGGATTCATAATAGTATCATCTACCTCCATTGTCTCTTATACTTGCTTTTATTATCTTATTTATTTGACAGTGAGGACAATGTCATGTTTAAGTGTGGAAGTGAATATATGAGAATTTGATGTTTTTAGTTTGTATGTTTATATGTTTTAGGTTTAAACTTTTTCTATTTTAATTTTCCTTTTTTTTATATATAGGAACTCATTAGTTACTTTAAGATGATAGCGTAAGTTTATGCGTATTCTATATTGAGATTGGTTTTTAAAGGTTAAGTGTCTAATATGATTAAGTAGTTGCTATGTAAACTTGACTTTATGAATACTAAGAAATAAAATCTATTAAGTAATAATACTTTAATTTGACTTAAAGGATCCTATGAGAAATTGAGCTTTTATGCATTATCGTTTCTTTCAAATATCGTCTCTTCTAAGATTTTGAATTTCTAAAACTTTAATTTCATCTTTTTGGGATTACATGTAAGATATGTACAAGTGTTAAACTCATTTATATTTGAGCTAAAGTGCCTATATTTTGTATATTAATCTATTAATGAGCCCTTTTGAACATATAATAAAAGTTTAACTTTTCCGTTGTAACCCTTTTAAAAAAAACTTGATCTTAAAAGAAAAAAAAAGTAATTAATCCCAATTTATGATTAATAGAGCTTTTTCTTGCAATTTGATATGATGGTTGGGTATTGTATGTAAAGAAATAAGTGTAAGAGAAATGGTGAAATGGAAGAAAAGGCAACGTAAAAATGGAAATTCGTGCCAAAAGAGAAAAAATGAAAAAGATGAAAAGAAAGAAAAAGAAAAGAGAATGTTAAAAATTGATTGGCATTTGTTTCTTAAACTTGAAAAGAATGAAGGAAGAGTAGATTTTTGCATAGTTTGAAAAATTAGTATAGATTTTTTTATCTAATGATTTACTTGCTTTACAATTTGTGAAAATATTTTGTTTTTCCTATTATCTTTCTTTATTAATCTACTTATCCTTTTGGCCTCATTATAACCTTGTTCAAGATCTTTTAGTTTTTTCTTGTATATATCTATTGAAGTAGTGGAGATTAGATGATTTCCAATCTTAAGAAAAGTTCAATTTCATGAAAAGAAGATGAGAGTACCTTTCCCAAATTTCAAATACTTATATGAGTGAATGATACCTTATAAGAAAATTATATATTTTTTGCGTTGCTTTGTTTGTATAATGATCTGTTTAAAAGATAGTATAAGTTTTACAATTCAATTAAAAGCTAGAATTTTCATATCTTATGTTATTAATTGTGAAGTTAACTAATGTGCATAAATAGATATTTATAGGTATCATTATAATAAATTCTTAAAAGACTATAACTCCTCTACTAGGGACACCTAGGGGTTTAATGGCTTATCTTAATTGCTAAATGAAATTATATGCCCACAAAGTGGGATTGATTATTATTTAGTTATTTTAGTCTAGATGGATATGGTTATTGATTTTTAATTGCTTGAGGATAAGCAAAAAGTTAAATATTGGGGAATTTGATTGGAATATATCTTACAATTTATTAGGGGTTACATTAGTTATAATTTATCATATTTATAGTATGTTTTCTATGAAATTATACGATGTTTTTCTATGTTTAATTCATTGTCTCTTAGGTCATAATATTAATTAAAAATCCTAGTTTAGAGTATACATTTCTCTATAGTTGTCTAATCTAATAGAAATTAAAGTCATTAGGAAGCTAACGTGATAAGCAACAAATTTATTTAAGGCATATCAATTTTAGCTAAAAAATGTCAAAAAATTGAGGTAAAGTGGACAAGTGGGTAGTAAGGTACCAACATAGGTCCATATAAGACTCGTGTTGGACATATTGCTTGTCCAAAAACAAACATATGCCATATATAAAGTAGAATGGCACAACACTCATCATATTTGTATAGTTAAAGTTTTAAAACAAAAATTGATATCATTTTAAAAGTGATAATCATGATTTATTGAGAATGCATAAAATTACAAGTTTAATCACCTTAGAACTCTTTTATGTAACCTTATCTTACAAATACTTTTTTATTAAGGTTCTTTTCTTAGATAACTATAGAAGTTAGTGATAACCTCCTTTGTCACTAAGTTAATAGTTTTACGGTTTCTTAACATCAAAGAGGGATTTGGAGCAAGATTGGAGGAATATTATGACAACTTGTCTAGTTCTTTCTTTCTCTTCTTTATTTTATGTTAGGATTTATTTATTCTTGTTTAGTTTCTATGATATATTTAGTAGCTAAAAAGAAGCATTTCAATCATTAATTTGTGAGTAGTTATTATCAAGTTCAATTTATTCTCTTTGATATTAATTGTTAAATTTGTGACCGATTATCACAAAATCATTCCCAGGGATTATATAAATGAATGAGAAGTGAAGTATAATCTATACATTAAGAGAATAGACATTTTAATTATAGATAAAAAGATTTCTTAGACTATTGTAATAACTAAATAGATTAACTGGGATTAATAAATTTGATTAGTTGAATTATGCATTTGGAGGTGACAATTACATAGTTAACTATACATGTGTGCCTCAAGAAAAAACATAGATACATTTGGTTAATTATTATTTCAATAATGATAGTGAATCTTACATAATAATTAGAGTTTTATATAAGTGAACCCTAAAGCCTTAACGCTTATCTTGTTGATTTTTTAACTAGTTCAATTATCTTGTTTTTGTTAGTTTAACAAGTTAATTGTTCTTCTTTAATTTTATTTATTTTGGTATTATTATTTAGATAATTAAAATAGTAGTATAGTCCTAATGCAATCGATACGTTAGAATACTGTAGCTTTAGCAACTTGTAACAATCATTTTTGTACACTTACAAATAGATTAAATCATGTAACATCTTATCAAGTTAGCACATATGAGACTCAAGTTTCTTCAAATTACCTAATTGTTCTTTAAAGAAAGACATATATTGCTTAAGCATCTCTTCATCCCCTTATCATGTGAAAATGATCGTTGTTGAAATTGAGTTATTTGTTGGAATCTAGGTTGTATTATATCTTCCTGCTTTAACTCATTACTCCTTATAAAAGAAATTTGAGTGGCTTTTGCCTTCAAGGTTACAAGTATTAAAGAAAAAATCATTCTTAACAACTAATTTTCCTCCATAAGTAGCCATGTAGTTTGAATCTTTATAATAATTTAAGGTAATTCATACATATATGGGAAGGATACTTATACACACAGTGTCTCGATTCAACTATATTTTTATTTTTTACAAAATATCTACAACCTGCTCTACCAAGAGTGAAGATTCTTGAACTTTATAAATAGAGGCTTTTGATTTTTCTCTTATAACCTTAATTAACGAGTTTTTAGCCAAGTTTTTAATAATTGCCTTAACTTCTTTAGTAGTTTTTTTAAAGATATTGTATCTCTTGGAACATTGTCATAAAAGGTCTAACATATGAGAGTAATACCTTAGAAAAATTACATAAACAACTATAGAGAATATTGATGGTGCGGATGCTTGATAAGCAATGATCTACATGTCTCTGAAACTTTATGGAAGACTGCTCCCTCTTTTTATGTAAAACCTTAAATTTTGATCATAAAATTAGTGGTCTCATATAGAGGGAGGAATTGCAGCATAAAATCGTCATATACTTGGTCTTATTCCTTAAAAGAATCTACCTTAATTGAAAACAATAAGGTCTTTTCTCGATCTCTCTTATAGTAAAGGAAACATTTCATCGACAATTCATCTTCAGTAAGACCATTCCATGTAAGTTTTTGGATTGCAAAATAAAATTCTATAATAAGGGTCTTTGTGTCTTCCCTAGGTAATCCAGTAAAAGTTAGTAACAAGTAGAGATACTTGTTTTAGCTCATAATTCCTTTTCCTTTGACTCAATCTAATATATAAGGGACTAGCACTAATAATAAGCATCTGAATGTCCCCTATATTAGTTTTAGTGGGCTGCTTCTCCTATCACTAACAATAACATTGTTCTCATCATCGATGTCAATGTTTCTAGCATTTGTCTTATTTGTATCCATCTCTTTTTTCCTACTAAAATTGTTTCATTTACATATCCACTCAATTTGAAGGTCAATACGAAGTAGATTATCCAAGTTCATAATTCAAAATCTCTTATCTCGCATCAACTACCTAAAAAAAGATGAAAGATAAAAGTAAAATAAAGATAAAATGAATAAAAGTTAAGGTTTTATGGTTTACTTATAAGGAATTTCAATTATCTAGCAAGATTTATTATTAAGGTTGAACTAATAATTAACCTAAGATATCTTTGTCTTTTATCAAGGTACAAAGGTATATCCAATTAAGCATTTGATATCTCTCAAATGTACAATTTAACTTAATCAAATTCGTTGAGAATAATTTATCTATTAGTTATCATAATAGTCTATATTATCTTTCTCTCTAGATTTAGAGTGTTTATTGTCTTAATATATAGATTATACTTATCCATTCAGTCATTCATACAATCCTCAAAATTAAATCAATGATGGTCAAATACAAATTCAAGAATTAAGATAAGAGAGAATAAATTTAACTCAAGCAACAACTAATTATGAATTATTAATTAAAACATCCAATATAAGTTATATCCCTAATCCTAACTAGAGATTTATTTCATACTAGAAATAAAAAATCAATAATAAAGAAGAAAGAAAATAAAATACAAGAACTTATCCTTATATATCTTGAAATCTCCTTTTATTATCCTAAGAAGCTCTAATTCGACTCTCTTTTTCTTCTCCCTCGATTCTTGGCCTTCTTTATCCTTTTATAGCACAAAACTGTAGAATTTTCATAAATTTTAACATTAACATGGAAACAATATGAGTTTTGTTAACTAATCGTGATACTTAACATATGTATCCGGAACTTTTTGGAAAAAAATTACCATTAACATAGGTATCATGTTTAAACTGTATTTAGTTAGGAACTCCTTTTTCATGCATTTAAGGGTTCATTTGGGAAATACAAGTTCATGTACATACCATGATAGTAAACACGAGTCCCTATTTTAGGCTTGTTTGTTCATATATCGAACTCTTGAAAAAAGCATAATGGTTTAGCTTAGATCACGAGTAGGATATGGTACTACATTGTTGTTATATTATTGAATACTAGCCTATGTTAATATTGTGATCCTAAATGTTAATGTTGTGATCCTAAAAAACCATGTCAAAAATTCTCTATCTTGGCTCCAACTTGCACAATTCATTCTTTCTATACTAAAGGACTAGAATAAGGCCTAAAAATAAAGTACAATCCACATTAAATACCAAATATTATAAAATTATCAAAACACAAGCAAAATACACCCTAAATTATGCTAAAAATATAATGTAACTAGCACTTATCATTGTGTCTTCACTTCATGTTTGCATAAAGGAACATGACTTCCAATATGATAGTGTGACTATTGTGTTTAATCTTCTAGTTATTTATTTGTCTTCGTAGAGGGTTACACTCTGCACTATAATTGTGTGATAGATCGTGTTCATCGAAACATGTGCTTCCTGTTAGACTTTTCTTTTAAAACACTTCCAAGATTACCAAAAACTTAAAATAAAAAGTATCAACTCAGGGTAGTTTAGATAATAAATAATAGCAAAATCAAGGTATTTTTAATAGACATGTGGTATTTTCTTAATATGATGGTGGTATTCTTTTAACAGACATATGATATTTTCAATATGAATTAGTGATTTTTATAGTATAGAATTTTAGTATTTTTCTCATGTAGTGATGGTATGCTTTGTAAAGAGCACTAATATTTTCGTATATAAATGGTAAGTGTTTTATGTAAGGTAATGATAGCTTTATAAAAAGAGGTGGTATTTATTTTTTTTATAAAGTGGTAGTATATTTTATATGATTGTGTTATTTGTAATATGAATTGGTAATTTTTGCAGTATTGAGTATATGATTTTTTAAATGATAATATTTTTTGTATAGTTGTGTTATTTTTTGTAAAGACTAATAATATTATTTTAATAGAGTGGCAATATTTTTTATAGAGTTATAATGTTTTAATTTTATAAGATTGTGATAATTGCAATATAAGCATGTGGTATTTAGATTATTGAGTTAAGCGATCTTTTACATAAATATAGTGATATTTTTATATTATAATAGTAATTTTCTTAACAATTGATGAAAATTTTTTATAAAGTTATAACATTTTTTTATAAAATTGTGGTATTTGTAAGATGAATTAGTAATATTTACAATATTAACTATTTTTTTAAAGAAAATCTAAAGGTACTATTTTACAATATGGATAAGAGAATTATTAATTAGGTATTTGAGTTTTTGCCTTTTTTAATTATTAAGAAGTTGAACTATGCAATATTTTTAAAACATTAAATTATTGAATTACAATACTGTCCTGAATACATTTACATCAATTAGAAATTGTGGTGGCTATGTAATATAAGATGAGTTATTCTCTTATCGAAGACAAAACAAAGGGAGTAAATACTATAAAAAAATTACAAATTACCGATGGAAAAATACTGACTGTAAAAATACCGCAGTCAATTAGTGACAGAAAATCAATTTTCGTCGGTATCATTATCAGAAAAAATTGCATTTTGTGATGGACAAAATATTTGTCAGTGACATGTGTTTAAATGTTGATCTATTTTATCTTCTACACATAGTGATTAATGCCTTAGAAATGCTTAGGATACTCATTTTAACTCATTTTTGTTCTTAGGTTCATTTCGAAAGTAAAAGAGCTCAAGTGACCTCAAAGCATGTCCATTGAAGCTATCTTCTCTACTTCCATACTCTATCGATTCTTGGAACATGAAGAAAATATTGTCAACATGACTTATTACCATCCAGAAAACTTCATAGCCATGCAAAGTGAGTAAATATTGTTAAAAAGCAACTCATTCACGTTGAACCATGCAAGTTGTCCCATACAAGATTATTAACTCACGTGAGACACTACACACACCTGCTTTCATTCCATTTTTAACCTAGCATTTAAGGTATAAAGAAGACATGTTATGTGAGATAAAAGGGGCTAGAAATGTGAACCGAAAGAGACAAAAGGAGTGCTGGATGCATCACATGACAGTTGTCCATTTTGCTACATTTTAACTAACATTTCATATGAAAAGAACATGTTTTCTTTGGAGAGAGCTAGAGAGGAGATCACACTACACCTGTCCAATATGATCCGAATGGGAAACCTAGCTATAAAATAAGAAAAGAAAGAGGGCTGAGTGAGCAGTCGGTGTAAGGGCTGGGAGGAGTAAAAAAAACGAGAGTGAAAAAAAGACAGAGCTACTTCATTTTTGTCTCCTTTGGTTTGGAAGCAAGTGAAGCAGTTGGAAAAATCTATGTTCTCTTCGGTGAAGCCTCATCTCACGTTGTTTTTTTTAATATATTTTTTATCATAATAAGAGGAGGTGTCAACTAGGAGGTGTATAGAGAACAAAGAGTGGCAATAAGAGAGGAGTAGCATGAAATGAACAACTGCAGAGCTTGAATACGTGAACAGTAGCATGGTTCTTCATATTAATTTGTCCCTTCAGTGAATAGTGAGGGGAAGGAACAGTAGCGTGAAGATAGAAGAGAGAAGAGAGGTTTATCGTGAAATAGAAGAAGAGATGCAAATTCGTGGAGATGGAAATAGCGTGGGAGCTGAAGTAGAAAAGAAAGGAAGTGCGTGATCTGTATGAGAGTTGCGTGAATCAAAATAGAAGAGGAGAAGCTTGTGGTAGAGTTTAAGGATATACGTGAATAGGGAGCTTAAACTCTCAACTTTAATTGTCCCATCAGCTACAGTGATAGAGGAGTGGCCATGGAAACAAAAGAAGGGGCGGCGATAGAGAAAATAGAATAGCTTGTGAAAGGAACTTCGGTGGTCATTCTTTCTTTAATTTTTCTACATAAATAGAGGCTATTAAGGTTGATTGTTAGACCATAAAAATGGAGATGAAAGGCTAGCTTCCTGACACCGGTTCAATGGGAATATTGATGCCAAGTCACGGTTAAGCTATTTTTATCACTTTAAGGTTGTAATTTCTTTTCGGATTGTTGTGTTGTTAGTGTTGATTGGATTAGGTTTTTGGATAAATAATCTTAATATTTTATTTTGATTGTTTTATTTCGAACCTATTGCTAAAACATAGAATGTAATCCGTAATCATTACTTTTAATGTTTTTGAGTAGCATATAATGATCGTTAATCATTAGGAACAACATAAGTTAGGTTATCTAACCCAAACGTGTGATGTTACTGCCTATATTGATCGTTTTCCAATTCGTAATGCGGCTGCCAAATTGAATCTAGAGATTTTATTCTAGGTTATTTGCTAGTTAGGTTTAATTGATGGTTATATCTTGATTAAACACAACCTAAGGGAAAACCAAGATTAGTAAAGCATTCTATTAGTCTCAGATCAATAGTTCGAAGAGATTGTAAAGACGTTAGGATGATGGAATATGCTTGATCGTGTTTAGGCCGAGATTGACCCTAGAACTGGACCTTACTTATATTCAACACATTTCTCATTTTCGATTGCTTGTTTTAATTTATTTTGATAGTTTACTTTTTTTTTAATTTCTAAATTGCTTAAAAATCTAAAACCCCCATTTTTATATTTTCTGCTCATCAATTAGTTTCGTTACGAAAATTAACCAAACATTCCCTGTGCATTCGATCCCGACCTACCATAACTAAAAATTTTAGTGTGCAGAGTCAGGTAAATTTTACAGTGCACAAAACACGCGCTGTCAAATTTTGGCGTCGTTGCCGAGGAATTATGGTAGTTTAATTTTTGTATTTTATTTTAGTTTATATTTTGTGAATATATTTGTTCTTTTTTTATTATTTGTTAACTTTTAAAAGTTTGTAAGTGTTGGTGTATGGTAGTGACCAGATTTTCTCGTAGAGAAATTGAACAACTTGATCTGGAGATCGAGAGAACACTAAGGAGGTTAAGAAAAGAAGCAAGAACATCTTCAATAGGAGACCTAGAACCTAAATATGAAGCAATTATGGAAAATCTGAGAATGTTGAGAGAATTGGCTGCACCAGACTTAACCCAAAGACCTCTATGTATTACATTTCCTAATTTTGCTGAATATGTTACCTTTGAGTTAAAATCTGGATTAATTCATTTATTACCCCATTTTCATGGTTTTGCAGGTGAGGATGCACACAAGCATCTCAAGGGGCTCGATGTGGTTTGTTTGAGCATGAAGCCTCCTGGGGTGATGAACGAGCAGATAATGTTGAGAGCCTTTCCGTTCTCACTCAAAGATGTAGTAAAAGATTGGTTGTTTGATTTACCAACAGGGAGCATATACTTGGTTGGAGATGAAGAGATTATTTTTAGAGAAATATTTTTTGACCTCAAAGACAGCAAGTATTTGGAATGAGATATGTGACATCAAGCAACATATTAGAGAATCTCTTTACAAGTATTAGGAGTAGTTCAAGAAGTTATGTGCCAGTTGTCTGCATCACAACATACTGGAGCAACTTCTTATCCAATATTTATATAAAGGATTCTTACCAATGGAGAGGAGTTTATTTGATGCAGAGAGAGGTGGGACACTTTGCGAGAAGACTCCCATTAAAGCCAGGATATTATTTGAGCAGATGGATGCTAACACCTAATAATTTGGCACTCGTAACGATGTTTGAAAAGTAAACAAGGTAAGCATTTCATCCATTGAACATCATGTAAATGAACTAAAATCTTTTGTGAGACAGATTATAGTTGGATAGGCATAAGTGAAAGTATGCGGAATATGTTCAAACATAAGCCATCCAACTAATGAGTGTCTGACATTACAAGAAGGAAGTATGGAGTATATGAATGTTGTAGGAGGAAACTTCCCGAACCCATATAACTTGTACTCACAGGCGTATAATCCAGGTTGGAGGGATCACCCCAACTTGAGTTATGAAGGAAATTGATAGCAAAATTTCTTCCAAAATCAACCGCAAGGAGCACAAGGATTTCAACGAAGGCAAAAATTAACACAAGGAGCTTCTTCTTCCAGTTCAGGTACATCTTTAGAAGATCTTGTTAATAATATTGCTGTTAACAATCTGCAATTGCAATAGGATATGCAACAATTTCAACAGAATATGCAATAGCTATTTCAACAAGGTGTACAAAAAATTTGACAGGACTCAAAAGCAAGCACACAAAATTTGGAAAATCAAATGGATCAAATGGTAGTGAGACTCAATCGACTAGACTCACAAAGTGGACAAAAATTGCCATCCCAACCTGAGGTAAACTCGAAGAATGTCAGTGTTATAACCCTGACGGGCGGAAAGGAGATTGAGAGTCCCAAGAGAACTCCATCAAGGATTGCTATCGAGGAAGAGATCGAGAAGGAATTAGGAAAGGAAAATAATTAGTCATCGAGTATGAAGGTAAATTTTGAAAGTCCCAATATTATTAAAACTAACCCTCCAGCTTTTCCTAGCATATTGACAAGACCAAACAAGGAGGAGAAAGATAAAGAGATGTTGGAGACTTTTCGAAAGGATGAAGTCAACAAACCTTTATTCGAGGCAATCAAGCAAGTACTAAGGTATGCTTAATTCCTCAAAGAAATGTGTACACATAAGAGGAAACTGAGGGGTTATGAGAAAGTGATGACGGGTAAGAATGTGTCGGTGGTATTCAGAAAGAAGATGCCTCCAAAATGTCAAGATACAAGTATGTTTACCATTCCTTGTAAAATTGGTAATACTATGATCGATAGAGCTATGATGGATTTTGGTGCTTCTATTAATGTGATGCCTCGTTCTATTTATACTTCTTTGAATTTGGGTCTTTTGAAAGAAACGAGTGTAATCATACAATTGGCTGACCGCACTAATGCTTATCCTAATGGTGTGGTTGAGGATGTTTTGGTGCAGGTGAATAAGTTAGTGTTTCCTGCAGATTTTTATGTTATGGATATGAATGATGACACCTTAAGCAATTCATTAGGTATCTTATTGGGGAGACCGTTTCTTAATACGACTCAAACTAAGATAGATGTTTGTAAGGGCACCCTCATAATGGAGTTTGATCGGGAAGTGTTTCATTTCAATATTTTTGATGAAATGAAATATCCTCCTAATGATCATTGCGTTTTTTCTGTTGATGTGATTGATCCTTTGGTGCAGGAAATGTTCAAATTAAGTTGCAGGGATCATTTGGAAATCGTTTTAACTGAGGTTATGGAAGTAGAAGCTAACACTCACGTTGAGATAAAAGAAGAGCTTATAGAAATGACAGTCGCCTTGGATTCGTTGAAAAGCTCTTTAAAAAGGTATTCTATACAACTACCTGAAACTTACTAAAGTTGTTACCTTCCAATGTGTAGGCACCAAAATTGGAATTAAAGCCATTCCCTACACATCTAAAGTATGCCTACTTGGGAGATAAGTAGACTCTCCCAATTGTTACATTTTGAATGATGTTTTAGGGTGTAATCTAGTAAGTATTTAGCATTAAATTGAGAGTTAAGTGTGTGTTTAAGTGTTAATTATGTTAGTTTGTAAGTTTATGTGTCTTTTATGGGTTAGTATGAATCTTTAACCTTAATTGTTATATTTTAAGGTACCTTGATGTGTGTGTTAGTGTTGCAGGATAAACAGGGAAAAACAATGAAGATTTGAAGAGTTTTGAGCTAAAAGACATAGGCCACGATCGTGCACGGTGGCCACGATCGTGACAGAGAAGGGAGTGCTAGAAGCAGCCAGGACACGATCGTGCACCAGGGGCCATGATCGTTATAGAGAGCGTTAAGTCAGGCCACGATCGTGCACTTCAGGCCATGATCGTTATAGAAAGGATAAATCACCAGCCACGATTTTGGTAGGTAGGGCCACGATTGTGTCCAGCATCGGGCTGACACGAAAACTCAAATTTTGAGTGATTTTTTGGACTGTTTTGACCCTGAGTGTGACCTAAGGCTGCTACAGAATAAATAGCGCACTACAAGACAACAACCAACAGTCATTAAAGAGTTAAGAGAGTCATGCCAAAAGAGCAAAATTTCGTCAAATCCAAGAGAGACCTAGAGAGAGATCAAGAGATTGATAAAGGAGACGAAGGAAGAGATACACAAAGACGTGTTAGACGCGAAGTACTTCCCAAAATAGGTGGTTTCCAGCCGTCGCTGCTTCGACATTCTGTTCCTAACAGTATTTCCATTTATTTTAGTTTTATTTATGTATAGAATTGAAATAGGTGTTGAGATTCGTTGTGTGAATGTTGAGTTTATGTTTATACTCACTTTCAGATTTTGACTCTTGAGATTAATAAAATTTATTTGATTGTGTTTTCTTATTGAGTTTATTGTGATTTCAATTCTGTTCTTAATAATTTGGCAACAAACTGAGAGGGTGAGCTAAGTAAAAATCATCGATTTGGGCTAATGAGAGTTAGGTGAATCGATAGGTAGAGAATTAAGTCAAACTAGTAGAGTCGTGTAATGAGAGATCGAGCATAGATTCTGGGTAGGTTAATAGGCAATTTTAGAACTAATTTAGGTTTTGGACCAATTGCAGATTGAGAGATCACAATTCCCATAATTTGAATTAGGGATTACTATTTAGGGTTAAGAATTATAACTCGACAGAGAGTAATTCACCCTAGGACTGCCTATACCCGTTAATTCAATAATTACACAATTGGTTAGGTTTTCTTAGTTTTGAATTAAAATCTCCTTTCTCTCCTTTGGTAATTTCTAGGTCGATTTTGGGTTAGGCTGTGATTTTTCTATTTTGTCTAGTCTCTAGAACTTTAATTTGTCATATTGATTATTGATTGATTTAAATTCAGCATTAGTTGTTTAATTAGGTTAATTGCAAACTTAGCTGCCTTTAGAGTTTAAGACTAGTTCCCTTCCTCGTGAGATCGATACCTTAGGTACTACATGAACGACCCGTGCGCTTGCGGTAATTACCAAGATTATAATTAGTAAAACTTAGCGCGTGTAACCTTGAGCGCATAAGATACACAAAAGACCAGCAGATGTTACTCACTTATTAAACTTTGCTCTAGCCATTGCTTCACTTCAAATAGCCTAACCGAAATATTGCTAGTTTTCAATTTTGGTGTTTTAGATCAACAAATTGAATAGTTGAAAGAGTATATATAACCCAACTATCAAAACCAGAAATTGATATGAAATAGAATTCTAAATTAATATTACAGAAATTGATATGAAATAGAGTTCTAAATATTACAGAAATTGATATGAAATAGAGTTCTAACCAATTAAGCTACTTCAATCCCCTAACTGCGACATTTTTATTATTTAATAATATAGAAATATATTGACGCTATCACATCATTCCACAACTCATGCCTCATTGTTGCATAATATTAAACAAAAGTGGAAAACTTGAGGAAAGAATACATAAACAGACATCAATTGAAGTATGTAAGGTTTTAAACGATCTTTGAATCGAACAAGTTTCATATTTATAGGCGGCTAAACTATTACATGACTAGATAAAATCATATAACAGGACCAAAAGTTGCATTGTGTATACGAAAGTAAGCTGATGTTAGTTTGGACAACATAAAAAACAAAGTTCTTCACTAGAACTGATAGAACCTTGATTTCTTCTATACAGATAGACAACAAGAACACTATAAGGTTGGATTTATACTTCAATCCCTTCACTCTTCATTCCCTTTAAGAATGTTGTATCTACAGAGAGGACATGTAGCATTCATCTTAAGTCATTTCACAATGCACGTGGAATGAAAATGATGGTTGCAAGGAAGTGTGTGAATTGCTTAACTTACAACAAAATTGCCACCAACTTAAACTTAACCTAACGTGGTTCTTTATTAGTTATTATCTAACAACTTCTTACCTGAAATATGTAGAATTTGATTATGAATCAATAAAAGAACAAGTAAGCAGATTTAATTCTTTCAACCAGTTAAGCAATTAAAATTGAATTGAAGTCTATCATTCTAACAATAGAATCGACAAATTTAGTTTTAACATATCTAAAACACTCTTATTCCATATCTTTCTTTTACTGCTACCTCTGTTCTTTTTCTTTTTCTCCAATCACAAAATATCTTTCTTTCTTCCTCTAACTCTACTCTCTTCCTTATCTCAAAGTTTTATTCTTCATCATCTTTGTGTCCGTCTTTTTTCCTTTACTTCTAACTCTATTTTTTCTTCTAATTCACTGTTTATATATTGGACATAATCAATTAACGAATTCAATTAACAACCTTATCTCACATATACTTCTTTTATTTGTACCTCAATTATATTTCTCTTTCTCAAAGTTCTATATAAAGCTTTGGGTCTATATTTCCTTTTCCGAATCCCTACCTCTATTTCTTTTCTTTTCCAATCTATTATTAAGTGTTGTAATATCATCATTATTTCTTCTTCCGGCTACTCTAATTAGTTTATGGTCGATCACCTCCTATTAAATCTCATCTTTATAACTGCAATATATTTGTTTAATAATTTCCTATGATTCACATAGTTGATTATTTAATCGAACAATGTTATGAGTCAATTATGAAACTCAGTTATAATTCTTACTCCTGTCAACTTACAGCATCCTCATGCAGAAGTATGCATTCACTTGCCAATTATCCACTGTTTGTTTCAATAGGAATCATTTTCCCAGCTCCAACATCCTCTTTTTCACTTCTTGAAATCTGTACTTTGGAAGTACAATAAGATTTGCCTTTGATGCACCTTCCTACAAATTCGCAAAACAAGCATAGGATCTTCAGTTATGAACTTGAGAAATTCTAATACCAAGAGGCAGTTAAAACGATCCATTTGCTAGGACTTGATCATCAATTTAAAGAAAATGCAAACTCCTTTATACCTACCCCATAACAGCATAAAGAATTGCTATAATGCATGGTAAGCAGCAACAAAGTGCAATCCTAATCAGACATGACAAAATAACACAAAAGATTGCAAAGAACACATTAAACGCCATAAATACCACACATTATTTTTAAACTTGCGGCACATCTTACCGAAAACATTTCAAAGAGGAATATAATAACTCAAAAGATAACTATCTTGAATCTTTTTGGTTGGGCTATAGAACTGATTAAATAACAAAACTTTACAGGGCTCTATTGAGAAAGAAGAATGACCTACATGACGTGTGACTTGGACCCAGAGGAGGTATTTTTGCTTTAGTTGGATAAGAGTCTGGGTGGGGTCGGGGAAGATGAGTTTTGGAATTGGGATGAGGCTGTACTCAAAAGATTCGCGCAGTAGGTGGATTAGAGAGCTAGGAATGGGGTCATTGGCTGATGTCAACGGAGGCTCGACGGAGTCCGTTATGGATTTATAGTGAGAAAGTTAAATAGAGAGAGAAATGTGAAATAAATCACATGTTAGTATAGACTTTACGTTCAAAAAACTAGATACACAAGAAGGGGGTTGAATGGTGTATCCTCCTTTTTTGAATATAAAATCTTGAAAAGAATTTCTCTTTCTTGTTAAAAGAATATCACAAGGTTTATATGAAAATTATTACGTAGTTAAATCACAAATTACTACTATATGATTTTTAACAACAAAGTAAACTGAAGTAAAGAGTAGAGAATAGACACTGTAATTTTTATACTGGTTCACCCCAACCAGTGGGCTATGTCCAGTCCTCAGAGTTCGTCTGAGTGTTTCACTATTCTCCAAATAATTGCAAGTATTTTTTCTTCCCTTCTAGAGCCTCTTCAGGTCTCTTACAAAGTATTCTTTCACTATCTTAGCCTCTCTAGGCTATCAGCCTTTTCTTTCTCTC
>JAOTAY010000004.1:29049507-29063053 GCA_025629805.1 Erythroxylum baracoense
TGTCTCTAAAAATGTGTAAAGACATTGTAATTTGAATATTTTAGTTAACTTCATTTATGAATATGCTTTGTGAAATTATTTTTTGAATTAATGTTGAATTTGTTGGAAGTCTTCGCTGCCAGTCCATCGCTGTCCAATTAGCCCCGACTTCAGAAAATTCCTGGCTTCGCGACTGCCAATTACCGATTGTATTCTATTGACTCAGATATTCACTGTTTCTTTTTTAGAATAACAAGACGAGCATAGGGTGATCTAAAGTTTAGTAGGTGACAAATTGAATAAACCTTCTTTTTAGGCATGCATTACAATGCAGAAATTATGTGCGAGCTGACTGATACAGAATCTGATCTCCATCTTTCAAAGTACAACAGCAAGTCCAAACTTTTTATTTAACGGAAGCATTGTGCACTAGTTACGTTTGACTATTATTTTAGTGCAGTATTAATTTGAAGTCATACCTTCACTTCTCCATGATTTATCTCCTATAACTGTTGAAAAGGAATTACCGGATAATGTAACGATCAGACTACATATTCAGAATAGAAACGAGAGAAATTCATCGAGTATTGTAAGTGAGGCACAGAAAGAGATTAAGAAAAAGGGCAATTCAGTAAAGATATTTGATATAAAAATACAAATATCTATATATGTAACAAGAGAAAATGCAAATTGGAGAAGAGAAAAGATGAAAAACATATTAAGGAAAACATGGAATCAACCTGGATTTTTGAAGGCATAGATCAACAAAGAAAATCCTGCCTTGTCTTGACCCTTCTGTTCCAAGTTCTTCTCTTCCAACCACAACCTACTGTCCGATCCACTTCTTGTCCTAAACATAAAAATAGCGAACCCTGATGCTTCTTTGAAGAACCAGTCATGTAAATCCCACATCATATCAACCAACAAACCGTCCAAGAAAATTGTCTGGTTCCCTCTGAAATTCCACTTCAATCTCTTCACTTGAAATATCTTCTTATCGTCGATGCACACGGACAATACAGGACTTTTTGCTCCATCTTCCTCTCCACTAAACTTCACCAATATGTCATGAGCTAGCCCAGTATCACAAAACTGTGCCTTGGTGGAATACACGGTGTTGCCGGAAAAATGCTCGCTGCGAGAAACCAACGATGATTTCGCCATTGATAGCTTTTTTCTGAGATTTTGTACGATGACTTCCTCGTCCTTGTCTCCGAGTATCAGCCCCAGTTCTGAATCCACCACAAAGGCGACGTAAAACCCTCTGATCGGCTCAGGACCGGTCTCATAACTAGCAGTAGAAAGATCCCAGAAAGCTTCAATCTTTGAGTCGCAAGATTGGAATGATTTAGTGCCTTTGATCTTTCGCGGGTGATACGAATCGGTACTCAACTTCGAGGGAGAGGAGATATTGTTGCCACTAATACTAATGGTCAGGCCTTGGTTTATGAGCTTGTTACGCCACGTGAGTGTGATGAAGAGGGTTTTCTGGGAAAGAAGTTGGAGTCTATATATGCTAGTGACTGCGTTTGAAATAGAAGGTGTCAGAGTTGGGGAGACATACGCCTGACTTGATGGACCCGAGCAATATGAATAAGATATTTTAATGGCATGCTCGCTGTAACAAGTTGATATGCTCCTCATTTGGAGAGAAAATCCCAAGAAGAAAACGGCACCAAAGATGATAAAAGTTGTATATATGTATATTCTGTGTGAGGGAGAGAGAAAGATGGTTAAGATGGAAGGTTGAAGCCAAGTGCGCATACACTTCCTTCCCACTGATGCAAGAAATTGGAACGATTGATGGCTCACTCTTCCTTGCTTATGCCAGAAACTAAGAAGATTGAAGGTGACAAAAGAAGGGTACTCTTCCTCTCTGTGTTTCCCATGTGAACTGTCCTTTCTTGTTTATGAAATTTCATAATTGAAGAAGAGAAATAGAAACTTGTAAGAGAATATGTAATGGACACACCCATGAAGCATTAATTACGAGTTTCTAATAACCCAAAATCTGCTCAGAAGTGCAAGCTGAGAGAGAAGTCCATGAGCTCATGTATTAAAAGGACAATCCGCCTAATTTTAATAAGCTAGAGTTCGACCTTACAGCCAATATAAAAAATATTAATATGTTTACGTTAATACGGTATCTCCAAACTGACCACACCAGAGATATATTAATGAAGGAAGGTAAGTACAAGACCAGATTTATTTGTTCTATCGTCAAAGATGATGCCAAACAAAACAAGGGTTCTGTTCTTGACAGATACCCTAGCAAATAACCCCAATTGGGTAACATTGTTAAGGCTGAGGTTGATGATGGTGAATGGTAGATGCTGATTGGCGGCCACATCGATTAAAGATATTCTTGAGATTCACCTATTACGACCAAGGCTGACCATGACACTTGCTCCTTTTTGTCATTAATTAGTCATTACCTCATAACGTCAGTTAGAACATCAACGCTATGCCTTGTCTTAAGCTTCAATTGAGTGCAAGGAATTAATTATACTGGGAGTTACAAGTTGGGTTATATTGAAACCGCATTTTTTGTTTTAAAACGCTTGTAGAGAGTAATCGCAGATGCTAAGTTGGTTTTGTTAGTTGTGCATTCGGTTTCAAATTTCAAGGCTACCTCGGGATCCATCTTATTAGAACTACCAGTTTTGACTTCAGGGAGAATCAGAAAACCCAAAAGGTAAGTTCAAAATAAATTTGATGAATACATAAACAGTTTTTTGTATTAATAAAACGTATTAAATTGAACCCATTTATGAACTTAAGAAAACGTCATTGATTGGCGTTCGATTGTCAATAAAGTTGTTAGAAACGTGCAGGCCAAATAATAATAATGGCGATAAAACAGGCCAAGAGAAGCTGAAGTGGGGAGAAGTTGGCTTGCTGTTGCTGGAAGCTTTGCACGTCATGTTTGTACCAAAACTTTGCCCCATCATATTAGATTCAGGTGTTGTGAAGTCAAATGAAAATAGAGCTTATTACAAAAAACTCTTGATGGAAGTACTCATTCAAGCTCGTAGATTATTTTGCATGTTCGGTCAATCCTAAACAGCTAGCATAACCTTTTAGTTTAGAGAACAACCTTTAAACATTACAAACCCTTATGATGGCATTTTTTTGCAAAAGGTTTTTGATTTTGGAAGATTGCATCAAGGACATCACTGCGAAAGGACAAACTGTAGACCCCTTAAAGTCTTCTAAATCTTATGAACCATCCTCGCACTTCGCATGATTAACAAGGGCATATCACGGTCAAGCTTAATCAAGAAGTGGAGTTGCTGTGTAATTTAACGTAGTCAAAACAGATACTGTGCAGATGAGGACAAACTTGTAGCGTACAACTCAAAAACATCACTCGTAAAGAAAACAGAGAATCATAAGCCGGGTAAGATTCTTTTCTTCGCAGGAGACAATACCATTTTATAGGGTAGAAGAAAATTTTCGCTCTTTACGAGAAGACTGTCTAAACTTTCGCGCACCAACCAAATTCGACAAGAAAGGACATGCATAGTAAGCTAACCTGTAAATAAAAAGAAAAAAAATAAATTTGTTATAGTATAGCAGCTCCCATTCTGTTGGTTCTGGAATTTCTCTCTCTTATAAAGTTGTCTAATAGAAATAGGATTGCTTTTCGTGTGTTATGTTCCCTGGTGGATGCTTTGCTTCTTCAGGTCTTAAGTCTTGAGCTGTTTTCTTCGTGTACAGGGGGAACGGAAGCAACTGTACTACAGTAGTGGAAGAGACTACTCAAAATGCAAAATTTTCCTAACCAACTAAAACCCTCAGCATATTTGAACATTATTTGCTATATTTGTTCAGGCTGTCAAATAAAATTACACTCTAGATCATGTTATGAACACAAAGTCGGAAAATAAGGAGAACATTATCGTCCGGTTTGAAGTGGATTGGAGCTGTTCTAATCGTTGCTTGCACGAACATAGGGTGGAAAGTGATTGTACGTTTTGAAAGAGACAACAGAGCTCGATTTTATATATCTAACCTATCCAATATATAGTGACTAGACGATCAAAACATACCAACCAAAATCAAACATAAACCACAAACAAGTTGTAGAAATTCAACTGAATATCAGTCAGAACTCATCCTTACATCTCAGGAGTAAACTTGTAATCCAGAAAATTTGCTTGTCTGTAACTTTGCTCACGACCTTTTCTTCCGTACTGCCTTTAATAATAGATGATTTATGGACCCTACTTTTATCCCTTCCCGGAGAGAGTCGTTTGAGATCCCACAACAAATAAAATCGAAAAACATTCAAGAAGAAAATTGGCCCATGCAACGAAACTTCTGTGGATCATATATTATATGGCCGAATGATCGATTTTGTTGCAGCGCCTTACGAGATGAACCATACTTGCATTATTGATATGTAAGATTCTAAAATTTTAACGTTATAATGTTTATGAATTGATAAAATTTAACCTTTTAAGATCTAATTTTTAATATTTGTTAACTGATTTAGAGATTAATAATGAATGCTTAAAAAGTCTAAGTTTGAGTTTTTACTTGCTGGTGGCAAGCTCCACCGGGTATCCGGTAGTCGGGCTCCACCAACAGAATGTCCCTCTAAATCCCAAAAATAGAAGAATGCTTAAAATTATGAATTTTATCAATATTCCAAACTCTCAATTCTCAAAGTGAAGATTAAAAAAATAATTAGAAATGATAATATATATGACCTAATATTTTATGATTTACTTGAGTTATGAAATATTTTAAGACAAACTTCTAGGATTATTTATATTTGCTTTACCGAACATTAGACTCCAAAATTTTAAGGTTATGATGTTTATGAATTGATAAAATTTAACATTTTAATGATGTATTTTTAAATATTTATTAATTGAGTTAGAGATTGATATTAAATATTTAAAAAGCATAGACTTGACTGATTGTAGTGATAGTGTTTAAAAGAAGAAAAAAATTTAGTGAAAGATTTGTTGGTTTAGTTATTGCCACTAATGATTAATGTTTAGATTTTATGTTTAACTTTTATACAAATAACGTATTAAGGTAATTCAAAAGGTTAGGAAAAAAGCAAGAGAATTCTCTATAATTTGTAAGAAGACATTTAGGTTGACTACATTACTAACCCCCTCTTATTTAGAGCGAATATTTTCTATTCATAAATTACTATATAAATATTAGTTCCAACATACTTAATATTAAACTCAATCTACCAATCTACTTTAGAGTTCATTTTTTCAGATTTTACATTTGGCAAATTAAGACAAATACAGTGGCCACTTAATCATTTGAAGTCGATTTCTTTTATTTTTATTATTTAAGGCTACAATTATAGTTCAAGTTTTTTGCTCTCAATTATTATCTAGATAATAAGCATTAAACACGCCTAATCTTTCCTTATTAAAAACATTATAGATTATTTTTTGCTTGAGAGGGCTAATCTCTTATTTGCTTGACATACTCTTTAATTCACATTTAAATATTTCATAAAAATGAAATATACTTTAGAATCAAATTTCACATATTGCTTATCATAAAATAAACAATATTTATTTAATTTAATGTTAGTGACTTCACATTTACATGTAAAGATATACCTTTCACTTCACCTCATGCGACTATATCCTTCACACATTTATATTTGGCGTCTTTATACTTAGTTTTGCAATAAATTTTGAAATCTTTTGTATAAGTGATTGATACTTGACTATCATATTTGATTAGTACTACATCAAATTAGTTTTAGTAATTTCCCAATGAACTAAGAAACATATAAATAAAACCGTATATTGTAATGCAATTAAAAATGCTATAAATTCAACTTTCATTATAGATAAAGTAATACATGATTATTTCTTACTACTCTGTGATGTTGTACCATTATTGAATGAGAAAACAAACCCTATGGTAAATTTTCTCTCATCTGAATCTCATCTCCAATTTCTATCCGCATAACTTTATATATCTAGGTCATTACCTTAATAACATAATAGGTAATCTTGTGTACCTTTTATTATGCCTCAATATTCTCTTTACTGCTTTTAATGAGTCTGAGATGAATTTAACTAATATATGCTCATAGTTTTAATATTATAGCCAATACTTAGTCTTTTACATATCATTTACATATATAGGACTTCCAAGTACATTGAAATAAAAAACTTTCTTCATTTGTTTCTTTTCTTGTGGTGTTATTGGAAAAACCTTTTAACTGAGACCTTCACCTTTAACAATAGAACTATCAATTGGCCTATAATTTTTAATAAAGAATCACTCAAGAATTCTGTAAATATATGTCACTTATGAAAGTGAAAGTAATTTTTGGTTGATCTCTTGAAATCTTTAGTTTGAGAATGCATACATCTTCGCTCATGCTTTTCATTTTAAATTCATATGACAACCATTTATTTTCTTAACAAACTTAAAATCATTACAACCATTTATTTTCTTAACAAACTCAAAATCATTACATGTAATTAAAATATCATCCACGTACAAAAGTAAAATACTCGTTTATCTTTGGATCTTTTACAAAATGAAGTTATCACATTGTTATTAACCCTGTATATATTGTGGTCTTCATCAATCATATGAAATTATTAAAAAAAAGTGCACCATTATATTGAGAACTACTTTAGGCTGTAAATTGATTTCAATAATCGACATATTTTATGTTCTTAGAATGTCTTAGTAAAATCTAAAGGTTATATATATAATAGCTAGCATAGATCTTGAATTATATTAAATGGATGTAAAGACTAATTTTCTTAAAGGAGAATTATTATTATATATATATAATAATAATTCTCCTTTAAGAAAATTAGTCTTTACATCCATTTAATATAATTCAAGATCTATGCTAGCTATTATATATATAACCTTTAGATTTTACTAAGACATTCTAAGAACATAAAATATGTCGATTATTGAAATCAATTTACAGCCTAAAGTAGTTCTCAATATAATGGTGCACTTTTTTTTAATAATTTCATATGATTGATGAAGACCACAATATATACAGGGTTAATAACAATGTGATAACTTCATTTTGTAAAAGATCCAAAGATAAACGAGTATTTTACTTTTGTACGTGGATGATATTTTAATTACATGTAATGATTTTGAGTTTGTTAAGAAAATAAATGGTTGTAATGATTTTAAGTTTGTTAAGAAAATAAATGGTTGTCATATGAATTTAAAATGAAAAGCATGAGCGAAGATGTATGCATTCTCAAACTAAAGATTTCAAGAGATCAACCAAAAATTACTTTCACTTTCATAAGTGACATATATTTACAGAATTCTTGAGTGATTCTTTATTAAAAATTATAGGCCAATTGATAGTTCTATTGTTAAAGGTGAAGGTCTCAGTTAAAAGGTTTTTCCAATAACACCACAAGAAAAGAAACAAATGAAGAAAGTTTTTTATTTCAATGTACTTGGAAGTCCTATATATGTAAATGATATGTAAAAGACTAAGTATTGGCTATAATATTAAAACTATGAGCATATATTAGTTAAATTCATCTCAGACTCATTAAAAGCAGTAAAGAGAATATTGAGGCATAATAAAAGGTACACAAGATTACCTATTATGTTATTAAGGTAATGACCTAGATATATAAAGTTATGCGGATAGAAATTGGAGATGAGATTCAGATGAGAGAAAATTTACCATAGGGTTTGTTTTCTCATTCAATAATGGTACAACATCACAGAGTAGTAAGAAATAATCATGTATTACTTTATCTATAATGAAAGTTGAATTTATAGCATTTTTAATTGCATTACAATATACGGTTTTATTTATATGTTTCTTAGTTCATTGGGAAATTACTAAAACTAATTTGATGTAGTACTAATCAAATATGATAGTCAAGTATCAATCACTTATACAAAAGATTTCAAAATTTATTGCAAAACTAAGTATAAAGACGCCAAATATAAATGTGTGAAGGATATAGTCGCATGAGGTGAAGTGAAAGGTATATCTTTACATGTAAATGTGAAGTCACTAACATTAAATTAAATAAATATTGTTTATTTTATGATAAGCAATATGTGAAATTTGATTCTAAAGTATATTTCATTTTTATGAAATATTTAAATGTGAATTAAAGAGTATGTCAAGCAAATAAGAGATTAGCCCTCTCAAGCAAAAAATAATCTATAATGTTTTTAATAAGGAAAGATTAGGCGTGTTTAATGCTTATTATCTAGATAATAATTGAGAGCAAAAAACTTGAACTATAATTGTAGCCTTAAATAATAAAAATAAAAGAAATCGACTTCAAATGATTAAGTGGCCACTGTATTTGTCTTAATTTGCCAAATGTAAAATCTGAAAAAATGAACTCTAAAGTAGATTGGTAGATTGAGTTTAATATTAAGTATGTTGGAACTAATATTTATATAGTAATTTATGAATAGAAAATATTCGCTCTAAATAAGAGGGGGTTAGTAATGTAGTCAACCTAAATGTCTTCTTACAAATTATAGAGAATTCTCTTGCTTTTTTCCTAACCTTTTGAATTACCTTAATACGTTATTTGTATAAAAGTTAAACATAAAATCTAAACATTAATCATTAGTGGCAATAACTAAACCAACAAATCTTTCACTAAATTTTTTTCTTCTTTTAAACACTATCACTACAATCAGTCAAGTCTATGCTTTTTAAATATTTAATATCAATCTCTAACTCAATTAATAAATATTTAAAAATACATCATTAAAATGTTAAATTTTATCAATTCATAAACATCATAACCTTAAAATTTTGGAGTCTAATGTTCGGTAAAGCAAATATAAATAATCCTAGAAGTTTGTCTTAAAATATTTCATAACTCAAGTAAATCATAAAATATTAGGTCATATATATTATCATTTCTAATTATTTTTTTAATCTTCACTTTGAGAATTGAGAGTTTGGAATATTGATAAAATTCATAATTTTAAGCATTCTTCTATTTTTGGGATTTAGAGGGACATTCTGTTGGTGGAGCCCGACTACCGGATACCCGGTGGAGCTTGCCACCAGCAAGTAAAAACTCAAACTTAGACTTTTTAAGCATTCATTATTAATCTCTAAATCAGTTAACAAATATTAAAAATTAGATCTTAAAAGGTTAAATTTTATCAATTCATAAACATTATAACGTTAAAATTTTAGAATCTTACATATCAATAATGCAAGTATGGTTCATCTCGTAAGGCGCTGCAACAAAATCGATCATTCGGCCATATAATATATGATCCACAGAAGTTTCGTTGCATGGGCCAATTTTCTTCTTGAATGTTTTTCGATTTTATTTGTTGTGGGATCTCAAACGACTCTCTCCGGGAAGGGATAAAAGTAGGGTCCATAAATCATCTATTATTAAAGGCAGTACGGAAGAAAAGGTCGTGAGCAAAGTTACAGACAAGCAAATTTTCTGGATTACAAGTTTACTCCTGAGATGTAAGGATGAGTTCTGACTGATATTCAGTTGAATTTCTACAACTTGTTTGTGGTTTATGTTTGATTTTGGTTGGTATGTTTTGATCGTCTAGTCACTATATATTGGATAGGTTAGATATATAAAATCGAGCTCTGTTGTCTCTTTCAAAACGTACAATCACTTTCCACCCTATGTTCGTGCAAGCAACGATTAGAACAGCTCCAATCCACTTCAAACCGGACGATAATGTTCTCCTTATTTTCCGACTTTGTGTTCATAACATGATCTAGAGTGTAATTTTATTTGACAGCCTGAACAAATATAGCAAATAATGTTCAAATATGCTGAGGGTTTTAGTTGGTTAGGAAAATTTTGCATTTTGAGTAGTCTCTTCCACTACTGTAGTACAGTTGCTTCCGTTCCCCCTGTACACGAAGAAAACAGCTCAAGACTTAAGACCTGAAGAAGCAAAGCATCCACCAGGGAACATAACACACGAAAAGCAATCCTATTTCTATTAGACAACTTTATAAGAGAGAGAAATTCCAGAACCAACAGAATGGGAGCTGCTATACTATAACAAATTTATTTTTTTTCTTTTTATTTACAGGTTAGCTTACTATGCATGTCCTTTCTTGTCGAATTTGGTTGGTGCGCGAAAGTTTAGACAGTCTTCTCGTAAAGAGCGAAAATTTTCTTCTACCCTATAAAATGGTATTGTCTCCTGCGAAGAAAAGAATCTTACCCGGCTTATGATTCTCTGTTTTCTTTACGAGTGATGTTTTTGAGTTGTACGCTACAAGTTTGTCCTCATCTGCACAGTATCTGTTTTGACTACGTTAAATTACACAGCAACTCCACTTCTTGATTAAGCTTGACCGTGATATGCCCTTGTTAATCATGCGAAGTGCGAGGATGGTTCATAAGATTTAGAAGACTTTAAGGGGTCTACAGTTTGTCCTTTCGCAGTGATGTCCTTGATGCAATCTTCCAAAATCAAAAACCTTTTGCAAAAAAATGCCATCATAAGGGTTTGTAATGTTTAAAGGTTGTTCTCTAAACTAAAAGGTTATGCTAGCTGTTTAGGATTGACCGAACATGCAAAATAATCTACGAGCTTGAATGAGTACTTCCATCAAGAGTTTTTTGTAATAAGCTCTATTTTCATTTGACTTCACAACACCTGAATCTAATATGATGGGGCAAAGTTTTGGTACAAACATGACGTGCAAAGCTTCCAGCAACAGCAAGCCAACTTCTCCCCACTTCAGCTTCTCTTGGCCTGTTTTATCGCCATTATTATTATTTGGCCTGCACGTTTCTAACAACTTTATTGACAATCGAACGCCAATCAATGACGTTTTCTTAAGTTCATAAATGGGTTCAATTTAATACGTTTTATTAATACAAAAAACTGTTTATGTATTCATCAAATTTATTTTGAACTTACCTTTTGGGTTTTCTGATTCTCCCTGAAGTCAAAACTGGTAGTTCTAATAAGATGGATCCCGAGGTAGCCTTGAAATTTGAAACCGAATGCACAACTAACAAAACCAACTTAGCATCTGCGATTACTCTCTACAAGCGTTTTAAAACAAAAAATGCGGTTTCAATATAACCCAACTTGTAACTCCCAGTATAATTAATTCCTTGCACTCAATTGAAGCTTAAGACAAGGCATAGCGTTGATGTTCTAACTGACGTTATGAGGTAATGACTAATTAATGACAAAAAGGAGCAAGTGTCATGGTCAGCCTTGGTCGTAATAGGTGAATCTCAAGAATATCTTTAATCGATGTGGCCGCCAATCAGCATCTACCATTCACCATCATCAACCTCAGCCTTAACAATGTTACCCAATTGGGGTTATTTGCTAGGGTATCTGTCAAGAACAGAACCCTTGTTTTGTTTGGCATCATCTTTGACGATAGAACAAATAAATCTGGTCTTGTACTTACCTTCCTTCATTAATATATCTCTGGTGTGGTCAGTTTGGAGATACCGTATTAACGTAAACATATTAATATTTTTTATATTGGCTGTAAGGTCGAACTCTAGCTTATTAAAATTAGGCGGATTGTCCTTTTAATACATGAGCTCATGGACTTCTCTCTCAGCTTGCACTTCTGAGCAGATTTTGGGTTATTAGAAACTCGTAATTAATGCTTCATGGGTGTGTCCATTACATATTCTCTTACAAGTTTCTATTTCTCTTCTTCAATTATGAAATTTCATAAACAAGAAAGGACAGTTCACATGGGAAACACAGAGAGGAAGAGTACCCTTCTTTTGTCACCTTCAATCTTCTTAGTTTCTGGCATAAGCAAGGAAGAGTGAGCCATCAATCGTTCCAATTTCTTGCATCAGTGGGAAGGAAGTGTATGCGCACTTGGCTTCAACCTTCCATCTTAACCATCTTTCTCTCTCCCTCACACAGAATATACATATATACAACTTTTATCATCTTTGGTGCCGTTTTCTTCTTGGGATTTTCTCTCCAAATGAGGAGCATATCAACTTGTTACAGCGAGCATGCCATTAAAATATCTTATTCATATTGCTCGGGTCCATCAAGTCAGGCGTATGTCTCCCCAACTCTGACACCTTCTATTTCAAACGCAGTCACTAGCATATATAGACTCCAACTTCTTTCCCAGAAAACCCTCTTCATCACACTCACGTGGCGTAACAAGCTCATAAACCAAGGCCTGACCATTAGTATTAGTGGCAACAATATCTCCTCTCCCTCGAAGTTGAGTACCGATTCGTATCACCCGCGAAAGATCAAAGGCACTAAATCATTCCAATCTTGCGACTCAAAGATTGAAGCTTTCTGGGATCTTTCTACTGCTAGTTATGAGACCGGTCCTGAGCCGATCAGAGGGTTTTACGTCGCCTTTGTGGTGGATTCAGAACTGGGGCTGATACTCGGAGACAAGGACGAGGAAGTCATCGTACAAAATCTCAGAAAAAAGCTATCAATGGCGAAATCATCGTTGGTTTCTCGCAGCGAGCATTTTTCCGGCAACACCGTGTATTCCACCAAGGCACAGTTTTGTGATACTGGGCTAGCTCATGACATATTGGTGAAGTTTAGTGGAGAGGAAGATGGAGCAAAAAGTCCTGTATTGTCCGTGTGCATCGACGATAAGAAGATATTTCAAGTGAAGAGATTGAAGTGGAATTTCAGAGGGAACCAGACAATTTTCTTGGACGGTTTGTTGGTTGATATGATGTGGGATTTACATGACTGGTTCTTCAAAGAAGCATCAGGGTTCGCTATTTTTATGTTTAGGACAAGAAGTGGATCGGACAGTAGGTTGTGGTTGGAAGAGAAGAACTTGGAACAGAAGGGTCAAGACAAGGCAGGATTTTCTTTGTTGATCTATGCCTTCAAAAATCCAGGTTGATTCCATGTTTTCCTTAATATGTTTTTCATCTTTTCTCTTCTCCAATTTGCATTTTCTCTTGTTACATATATAGATATTTGTATTTTTATATCAAATATCTTTACTGAATTGCCCTTTTTCTTAATCTCTTTCTGTGCCTCACTTACAATACTCGATGAATTTCTCTCGTTTCTATTCTGAATATGTAGTCTGATCGTTACATTATCCGGTAATTCCTTTTCAACAGTTATAGGAGATAAATCATGGAGAAGTGAAGGTATGACTTCAAATTAATACTGCACTAAAATAATAGTCAAACGTAACTAGTGCACAATGCTTCCGTTAAATAAAAAGTTTGGACTTGCTGTTGTACTTTGAAAGATGGAGATCAGATTCTGTATCAGTCAGCTCGCACATAATTTCTGCATTGTAATGCATGCCTAAAAAGAAGGTTTATTCAATTTGTCACCTACTAAACTTTAGATCACCCTATGCTCGTCTTGTTATTCTAAAAAAGAAACAGTGAATATCTGAGTCAATAGAATACAATCGGTAATTGGCAGTCGCGAAGCCAGGAATTTTCTGAAGTCGGGGCTAATTGGACAGCGATGGACTGGCAGCGAAGACTTCCAACAAATTCAACATTAATTCAAAAAATAATTTCACAAAGCATATTCATAAATGAAGTTAACTAAAATATTCAAATTACAATGTCTTTACACATTTTTAGAGACA
>JAOTAY010000004.1:29065069-29088246 GCA_025629805.1 Erythroxylum baracoense
GCTCAATATCACGTCTACTCCCCCATCTTTAAAGGCATCAAATCCACCACTAAGTGTCCTCCACCAATACATATCTCACAATCTTTATAAACTTGACTAATAATAATATACTGGCCAATTAGAGTACTCACCATCAAAGGAGCATCCAATGGGCTCAAATCTCTCCTATACACAGTTCTACTCGATGGCACAAATGAATAGGTAGAACTTGGATCAATCAAAACAATTATATCATCATCAGATAATTTAACCGTACTAGTGACGACCTCCGAAGCTATCTTTGTATTCTCCCTCGTTATAGCAAACACTCTAGTTGGTGCTTGTCCTCTTGGTCTTTCTGAAGGGTTCACTTTCCTAGCCTCATCATAACTTTTATTGCCTACTTTCGTTACTCTCCTGTGTCCCACTGTCTCGACCCTCTTTGAAGCTTGCATCTGACTTCTCTCATGTCTTGGATTTTGAGGGCATTCTCTTGCCATGTGTCCTTTCTCCCTGTAATTGAAACACAATCAGTAACATTCCCCTCTATGAAACCTTCCGCAGTGTTCACATTTGGGAATGGGTAGCTTATCCCTATCTCCCCTCCTGCTGCCTCTAGCTGTTGAGGCTTGATGTAAAATAGTAGAAGTCCTCATAGGTCTAGGTCTGCTTACACCACTGTTCCTCTCCTCAGACTGTACAAGGAAAGCCCGGGCATAGAAGTACCACCTCCGGTCTTAGACAATTCTCTCCCCTTTCTCTTCTTGTTCACTGCACTTTTGATGTTCTCTACATTTTCCACTCTCAATGCTGCTTCAACTAGCTGTTGGAAGTCACAGAAATTTTGTGCCACCACTTTCTATTTAATGGCCAAGTGCAGTCCCGCTTCAAATCTTCAGCACCTAGCCGCTTCGGTCATCATTAACTCAACTACATATCGGGCCAATTGTGTAAATTAGCTCTCATAGTCACTCACCGTCATCTCCCTCTGGGTGAGGCTCAAAAACTCTTTCTGTTTCTACTGAATGTACACTTCAGACAAGTACTTATTTTTATACATTGCTAAGAAATCTTTCCATTCGAGCACTGGCAGTCTCATCTGACTCCCCGACACACTCTCCGACCAATGCAGAGCATCTCCCTGAAGCAAAGTAGCAGCATACAAAACCTTCTCATCATCCTCACAATCCATTCGATCTAGTATCCTCTTGGTCTTTCTCATCCAAGTCTAGGCTTCTTCTGGATCCACGGTCCCATAGAAATCTACTGCCCTATACTTCCTCAGCTTGTCAAACTACTTACCCTTCTTAATTGGGGCCTAAGCAGAAGCCTGCGGCATCTGACCTATAGCCTGGACAAAGGCTTGAATAATTGCCTGAAACAATCTCAGATCCAAGGGAGGCACTTGTTCTGGCGGAACAGGCGACTCTTGTGCTTGTGTGCCTGTGAGCGAGAGGGCTCAATAGTGTGCCCTACAGAAGCCTCAGCATCCCCTAGGGCTCTAAACTCATCCGTTCCCTCCTCTCTTAGTAGAGGGTCAGGTGCAACCGATCCTTGCAATATTCCTCGTGTCCTCATATGAGATGGAATTTCACTCCTTCAATAGAAACACTAAGGATTAGCTTACATTTTATTTCAATCCTATTTCTTACATGTATGCTTGTCATTTAATGTAATTCAATCAATTTGACAATGCAAACAATTAATCACATAGCATAACAATTCATCCTACCAAGCACTCTAAGCCTTGGAAAAACCAAAGCTCTGATACCAAAAGACGTTGGACCATATTTCCGGAGTCTAACTATCCAGAATATCAAAAGATGTGAACGTATTATCCTATAAGGTTATTTCTATGGGATCTCTTAATTCAATACTAACTTCATTTGGTGATCGGATGATGGAGTTATGGCCAAACGAGTCAAACCTGGTTATGTCCTCAATCATATTGCACCTATCTTGGGAAAATTGACATAACTTTCACTACAGAGATCAGATTAAGGTCATCTTAGAACATTTTTGAAGAGAACTTCTAGATCCACAACTTTTGTGAAGACTCCAAAAAGAGATTTTGCCATGTGGAGGGTCAAAACTCGCGACGGCAACTAAATATTTTGCCGCGGCAAAATCAGGAAATATTTCCCAGGAACTCTCGGGAAAAGTTCACTGCGGCCAACTAATATAACTTCGCCGTGGTAAAGTTACGAGATGGAGACGAAAACACTTTCGAGAAAAGTTCACCTCGGACGAGGCTGACTTCGCTGCGGCGAAACCTTCTAACCTACAACTCTAACTCAACATTTCAACACCAAAAATACACATACACTTCATATCAATTCAACTACTAAATACTTTTGTTAAATTCTTAAATCTCCCCTCAAATAATTAATCCCATACAACCCTTCTAATATCTAACATATTATTCTAAACCAAACAACAATTTATAATCACATACTCATTCCTCTTTCACAACCATCATCATACATAACAGTAAATCCTCAAATTCTTATTCTCATTGCTAAGCAAGTAAATATTTATTCAAGCTTTAGTTACATATCAACATAAACCTCAACTTAATACAAAATACAAAAGGATGCTCATGTTTGATATGCCTATAAAGCTATCCAAAAAATAGTCACCAGCTTAGTACAAAAGATTTCTAGCTATCTTGGAGTTCTGAATGCCTTGCAAGGATCCCTAATCTTCTTATTCTGCACCTGAGGAGGGAAACATTATGGGTTGAGCTACACAACTCAGTGGCTAATATATTTATAGCCATTAGTAATGAGCCACACAATCAAGCATATATATGAACATTCATACAGGCATACACTTCTCATCTTAGGCCAACAATGTAAGTTCAACATTCATAAGTCATAACTCAATACATCATCACATAAAACATATTAGATGTGATTCAACATCAAAGCACAATACATAACTTCATCAAAACTTAACACATCAAAGATGCAAATGCACAAACAAATGGCTCAAGGGTTCCGTCAAACAAAATAGAGAAACCGAAGTTTACTCTGTGAACGAAACGATTCCACTTTTCAGATCTCGTGTGTCAAAAGTGGGCATCTGGGAGAAGGCTTTATGTTAACATGCACGTGACTACAAAATAGTTCCTCTCTCACCCAAACACAATCAAATCTCATGCTCAATTCAATCAATCACAAGTTCATATTCACATGCTTTTTCTTCTTTCCATTTAAAACAAAATGCCATGATACAATTCCAAGGCATAGCATAATTATACTCACCATTCAATTTTTATCACATGTCATACATTATAATGCAAATCTCCACATCACAATATTTCAAAGCAAATCATTTTAACACACAACACACACATAAGGCAAATTTGCTCATTACACAATAACTATAAATAAATTACCCACCTTGAATTCCTTGCTTAGAAACATGCTTAAAAATGCCTCTCTTCTTACTCCTCTTGCCTCTCCTCTTGATTTCCTTCAATATTGGCAAAAATCTCAATTCAATAGGAATCCAAATTGAGAACCCAACAACACATTCACTAAAATTGATTCTAGAATACTTAAACCCATGCATTTGCTAAGCTTCATAAACCAAAATCCTTCCAAAAATCCAAAGGATTAAAATTGCTCTTACCTTGAATCTTCACCAAATAATGAGATTTTTAGCTCAAATGAAAGCTCTTCTCTTCCTTTTTCTTTTTCTCTTCTTGAACAACCTCAAAATCTCTCTTGAAGACTAAGAAAAGATGAAACCTAGCTTCTTCTTCTTCTTTTCTCTCTAATGAACGACTCTCTCTCACTTCTATTCTCTTTTTCACGTTTTTCACTCCTTTCTTCAATTCACGTTTTTCTCCTTCTAATAACCAAGACAACACTTTTCCTCTTCCAATTTTTCCCTTAATGAGTGGTAAAAGTCATTCCTACCCTTCCTTTAATGCTTCATGCCTTTTAATCTTAAGTGACATGCCAAAATTGCCCTTAATACATTCTCACTACTTTAATCTAATTAACCAATGAAATAAAATCCTACTAACACTAAAAAAATTATTAACTCCAATAATAATTCTATCATGACCTCATAATTTATTCTAAGAAAAAAATTCAAATTCGATGCTTATTCCATAAACTATTATGCTTAATTCAACGAAAAATTTTCATGGGCCAACATATAGTCCAGCAGTAAGGAATAACTGTATCAAAATAGTAAATATACAAACTGGTATTCGTTTTAGATCCACGAAAACCTTGTTGTATTAACTCATTGGTAAGGCATTTGTGCCATTTTCTTGGCACTTGCTTGAGGTCGTATAGAGATCATTTGAGTTTGCACGCTACAGTGTGATGAAAATGGTCGACAAAGCTAAGAGGTTGTGACATGTATACATCCTCCTCCAACGTGCCGTGTAAAAAGGCATTAGAGACATCAATTTGTTCGACTGGCTAATGCTGTGATGCAATAATAGAGAGCAGTAGTTTGATATTTGTAAGTTTGATAACAAGACTGAATGTATCAAAATAATCTAGGCCAGGGCATTGGTGAAACCTTTTTACGACTAGTCGTGCTTTGTGACGATTAACAGATCCATTGGGCTTTGTCTTTAACTTGAACACCCATTTGCAATTGATGATATTAGTATGTGGAGGTTGTTCAACAAGGTCCCAAGTCCCATTTCGTAAGGCATTCATCTCGTCCATCATCACTTACCTTCATTTTGGGTTCTTATTAGCTTGAGTGTAATAGGTGGGTTAGACCATGTCTGAATTAGAAGCAAGATAAGAACATTTCTTGGAGTTTGAATTTCCAGTTTAAGATCACCTCACCATAAGATGTGAAGGAGGAGCAAGAGCTGCTGATTGCTCTAGTGGATACCCTGAAAGATCCACTATTAGATCAACATAGTCATTATGTGGAACAACACAATTAGATGGTCTTTACGGTGGTGGAAACAACATCGATGGAATAGTGGGAGGCTGGGAGTTAAATGATAGTGGATGTTAAGTAATGACATCTATTGATTTTGGAAGGTGCTACATTGCTGGAGAAAAGACGTCGAAAGAGCAAGGATGATCTCACAAGACATCTTTTGAGGAGGTTAAATGATAAGGTAGCGTGGCGTAGTTTTGAGGCTATGAGGAAGAAGTCTCCAAAAAGATGTCGTATTGAAGACCAAGAGGTTAGCATGTGGTACAGTAGTGGTGTCGTTTTGAGCCCTGGACAAGGCATTGCCATTTTGAGTAGCAATAGGCAGTAAGGAAGGCAAACACATAATAGAAAGCGGACTATTTGATAATGGACTCGAGGTGGAATCACCAAATTCAACGAATGGTAAAACCTGTTCATCAAATAAAATATGTCGTGAGATGAAAATCTTGGATGAAATGGGATCATAACATTTGTAACCTTTATGCAATTTACTGTATCTTATAAAAATACACTTTGTAGAGCGAACATCTAATTTGTGTTTGGAGAATGAACGAAGCTATGGGAAGCACAGGCACCCAAATATAAGGAGTGAATTGTAGTCAACAGACTGAATAAATAATTTTTCAAAAGGAGATTTATGATCAAGATGAGGAGTGGGTAGATGATTTATATTATAGACTGCAATTTCAAACAAATGAGACCAAAAGCGAGGTGGTAATTTTGCTTGTGAAAAAAGAATTAGAGTAGTCTCAACTATGTGCCTATATTTACGTTCGACACAACCATTTTGTTTAGGTATATACAGACACGAGCTATATTGAAGGATCCCTTTTTTAGGAGGTAATGTGATATGTATTTAATTGTTGATACATTTAATCATTTACGCTTAGCAATTAATGATACAAAAATGCTTAAGATACTCACTTTAATTCATATATGATTTTAGATATAATTTGGAAGCACAGAAATTAAAATGAGTCAAAAGCACTACATTTGGGTCATTTTCTGAAGATTAATTTTCACTTGTCTTCATGGATTAAAAAGAAGAAATTTAAAAGACAAAAAGAAGAAAAAAAATCAAAACATAAAGAAGAAGAATTAAGAGTGCTTGCTGGAAAAATGAAGAAATAACAAGAGAGCAAAACGCATGTAGCAACTGGGAGTTGAAGGACAAAACATCATGCATGCAGGTGAATTAAAACAAAGACAAAACGACAACAGCACAACCAAAAGCAGAAGGAAGCTAGCATTTAACGCCAATGCCAATGTTAGCGTTGCAAGTGTTTAATGCATGGCTTTAAATGCCAACGTTGCATGTGTTAACGCTAGCGTGGAACGTGAGAGCTAGCGTTTAAGACAAAAGGGTTTTATTTGTGAAGTTGCGTAAACAGTGACGGTGGACCAAGAACCACAAACTTAATTCATCACATCAGCTACAGTAGAGAGTTGCGACAGAAACAAGGAGGGGAAGAGAGCTACGGGATAGAAGGAGAGTGAATAGTGAGATGGACCATAAACTTTAATTATCATATCGATGAATAGTTGAGAGAAAGAAGCTTGCGGCAGTGAGAAGAGAAACAAAGGGGTCTTCGGCTAGGGTAATTTTTATAGGGCTGAAGCATTGTCTTAAGAGACCCATGGAAGGCTAGATGTCCCAACATTGGTTTGGAGGTGACATCGACGCTAATGACCCAAGTTAAGTGTATTTTTTATTGTTTTGTTGTATCTTTCTCTCATTAGAAATTGATTATGTTATTTTGTGTGGATTAAATGGGTATTTGAATGATGATGATTTTAATACTCTATTTAATCATTTTTTCATGAAAACCCATTGCTATAATTGAATGTAATATGTAATCGATATATTCCCGATTCATGTGTAGCAACTAATGGATCAAAATCATTAGAGATAATATAACATAGATTAAATAATCCAAGCTTGTGTGATTATTGCTTAGATTGGTCTATTTTTCTGATTCGTAACGTGGTTGTCCGAAAAAACTTAAAGAGCTTATTTTAAGTTTCTTAATAGCTAGGGTTAATTAACGAGTGCTTTGTAATTAACTAGAATCTAAGGAAAAATTAGGATTAACAACGTTTGTTGTTAATATACGACCGATAATTGCTAAGAGAGATAAAGGAACAACAAATCAATGAATTATGCTTAATTACGGTGTAGGTCAAGATTGAAAAAAAGAATCAGATCCCTACCAAATTCTCCAATTTTATCATTCTTTGCATGTTTTCTTTAATTTGTTCTCATTAGGTTTATTTATTTTATTTTCTTATTAAATTAATTTCATTTCATAATCTAACCGAATACTCTCTATAGGATCGACCTAGACTCAACACTGCTACAGTAGTAGTCTAGTTATTTTATTTTGACTAGCATTACGACACCGATCATAATGCTTGAGTGCTTAATCCCCCAACCCTCTTAGTTTAGACTGAAAAGTTTGAATTTTCTGACCAAAGAAGTTTTCAACTATATGCTTAAACTTGTCAAAACACCTAGAACCTCATATTTGTATTTGAGTAGATAACGCCAAGTGTACTTGCTAAAATGATCAAAGAAAATCACATAAAAGGAATAACCATCAATAGATGGAACACGAGAAGGGCCTCAAACATATGAATATATTAACTCTAAAGGGTGAGACGTTACATGTTGAGAAATAGGAAAAGGTAATTTTTTATTTTGCTAACATTACAAATATGACAGAGACCTGGGACAAAAGAATTTGTAATACGAAGAAAACTATCGATAAGGACTCTTTTGACTGTGCAAAATGACACATGACTAAGGCGAGCGTGTCATATATCGGACGCAAAATGAACTTGTGGACTGGACTTTACAAGTGGTAGAAATAAGCTGTAGGGACCATGGTTATTCTACACTTTGTACAAGACCTGCTTTGTCTGCATATGCTTAATGAGAAATTAGTTAGCAAAAAAATCAATCATAACATTATTACTTTTTGCAAAGGACTTATTCGACAAAAGATTTGTGCAAGCGGAAAGAACATGAAGAATATCTCTGAGAGAAAAAGGAGTTACTACCAAGCGAAATATGACTGTTAACAATATGAAGAATGGGGAAAAAAGATCCATTACCAAAAGTGACTTCATCGAGAGTGATATATTTTGAATGGATACCCAAGTTTTCCATGCTCGCTGTCAAATGGTGATTCGTCCCTCAGAGTAGCCACTACTGATTGGAACCAACATTTGTCGAGGCATGATTCCCAACTAGTTTAACTAATTTTGAGAGTTTTGGTGAGGGGCAAAAGCCAACAATATGACCAAGCCCATGACAGTTAGGCAAGGACTGATCTAAGGAACCATAGGAAGTTGAAGAACGTTCAGTGTTGGATGAAGAGCTGCTGTCTCTCCACAGTCTTGGCCACAATAATTAGAACCTCGATTAAAATATTAAGCAGTCGGAGAAAAGACATTGATGTCCGTTTGGATTCAGGACTCCTCATTTAATAGTAGTCCATACAAATCATCAAAGGTTGCTGGAGTGAGACGAGCCTCAAGTGAATGGGTAAAGGGACGATACTTAGGTCCAAAACTAGCCAATATAGCATCCACGAGATCCTTAACATCAACAAGACTTTTTAATACAGTCAACTGATCAACTAAGGATTAGACATGCTACATATAGACAGAGATACTCTCATTCTCTCTCTGTAAATGACTAGCTTGCAATTTCAGCTGCCAGATCTACACACTAGAACCAGAAGCATACAACACTATCAACTTTTGCCAAGCTGCTCGAGCAGATTCAACACCCGCTATTTAGGAGAGGATACCTTCTGAAACTGAAGATATGATCCAACTCAGGACCGACTGATCTTCACAGTACCAAGCGATATAATCTGGATTAGGAGCACTAGTGCCAGTAGTTGCAGCAGGAGACATGGAGCTGCTATCCATGTGATAAGCTAAGTTGAAACTACGTAGAAGGGGAAGAAATTGGACCTGCCAAAGCACATAATTGGATGGGTTAATTTAATTGCTAGTTGGTGTGAGGTAACAGGGAGGGAGGGTAAGGGAGGGTTGGTTAAGGAAACGAGAGTAGTGGAAGATGCCATTGGTGGAAAAAAAAGAGAGAGGAAAGAATAAGGTATTTAAACCAAAGTGCTCTGATACCATGTAAATACTTTTAGTCATTCATATTCAACAAATCAACATACAGATACATAAGGGCTGTACAAAAGTTATAAATATATATATAAAAACTTGGGTTGTTAGCTAAGAATTAACTAAGGTTATTTATACACTTATGTTCCCTTATCAAATATTACGTCCTTGTAGAGAAGCAAAATTGAAACTTTTCATAAATACATCTCTGAATCTCTGAATGACTACGTCTGTACCTAGTTCAGAGGAGCCACCCTTCAGGCAGTTGCCTCGACCCCTTCAGAGGCTTTGATTGATGCTGGGAACGATGGAGCCATGGATGTTGATCATAGGCCTTATCGTCAGGCCCTTCTGAAGGATAAAGGAAGCACTTCACATACTGTAGGACTCCATACAGATAGCCAAGGCTTCACGCTAGATAATGAAGACATTAATATGGAAGTCGTAGAGGGCCTTCCCTCCTTTGTTTTCTCTGAAAAAGCACATCGACTGATGCAGGATTCCTAAAAGTTTGCAATGGTCGTCAAATTTATTAGCCTCACCATGTTCGTAGCCTCCTCAATAGGATTTACACACTTTGGAATCTTGAAGGAGACATTAAGGTCATTGATTTGGACAATCATTTTTTCTTGGTGAAGCAAAATAGAGCCTCTGACTATGAGAAAGCGTTGCTGGAAGGTCCATGGATAGTACCTAATGGATACATCTCAGTCCAACCTTGGTCTCTGAGATTCAACCTAAGGAGGAACGCATACGCTCCATCATGGCTTGGATTAGGTTTCTAGGATTGCCGTTTCAATACTATAATCGCAGTATCCTTCAAATTCTCTCCCAGGCAGTGGGTCGCTTCATCAAAGTTGTCCTTAACATTAGTGAAACAAACAGGGGCCACTTTCCCAGAATTGCTGTGGAGCTCAATCTTGACAAACCTTTGGTCACTCACATCCTTGTTGATGGCAGGAAACAATCAATGCAGTACGAAGACATCCCCCTCATCTGCTTTGCCTGCGGTGTTTATGGTCAGGCTCAAGAACAATGCCCTAAGGCTTTGGCGGAGCCAGAACAAACCCTAGCATCAGAACAAATGCATACCCAGCCAATGGTGATGAATGGTGATCAAGCGCCATCGGCCAGCCAGGAAATCCTCTCCAACCTAGGACCCTAGATGATCCCCCCAAAGTGGAATAGACGGCGCCCATCGAAGGATGGTCCCGACAAATTAGGACCTCCTCGGCAGACTAAGAAGACAGTGACTTTTAAAGGATCTTCACATTTTGATATTCTTGCGAATATCCCAGATAATGATGAGGTTCTAAAACATCAGGAAGTTTTAATTGCTGAGAATCCTGCATATGCGGATGGTTAAAGGGTCATTGAGGGGAAAAGGCCTGCTTTGTTCACACGGCCTTTAGGAGGATGACCTATTACCGTTAGGCCCAACTTGATTCATCCCTTATTGGGCCAACGCTTCACTCCACAATCTATGGAAGCCCTAAACCAAGCTATCAATTTGGACCATATGGTACATGTTCTTATTCTCCTTGACTCCTATAAGCATTCAGCTATTGCCTTAACCCCTTCGCCAGCTCTCCATGATAGCCCAGTAGGTGAGACCCTCTCTTCGGCTATCTCCTTGATGAAGCGCGTAGGGGGAGGTAATAAACTACCACCAAAGTTAGTTGTTTCCGTTAAGGGAACAAAGCCCATGAAAACTACAAAGAAGAAACTTACGGAAAAAATCTCAAAATGTCATCTTCTGTTTTGGAGAAGATCTAGATCGTCATGTTCAATAGAGTATGGATACGAGTGAGGATCAGGATGTGATCCAAGTCCAACCAATTCTACGCTCACCATGCCAGTGATGTCCTAGCATGTGCTACCCTCCCTTTTCCTACTATTTACAATGAGTACCATAAATATCAAACTTCTAGTGTGGAACGTCCAGGGTGCAGTAAGCAGTAGCTTTATGAACACAAGTAAAACCTTCATCAGAAAATATAAACCCGATTTTTTTGTGATCCTAGAACCACGCATCAGTGGACGAAGAGCTGATAAAGTGATTTCATCTTTACCTTTTTCCCATTCCCACAGGGTTGAAGCTTCTAGGTTATTGGGGGGCATATGGATCCTATGGAAGGACCTTTGGTCAGTTCAAATTCACATGAACCATCGGCAATTTATCCATACTAGTATTAGAGGGCAGGATGGGACTGCATTTTGGTTTATTGCGATTTATAGGTTTCCTAATCCCACGATTCGTCGTCTTCTCTGGAGCACATTACGAGCACTTACACTGAGCAGTTCACAACCTTGGCTCTTGGCAAGAGACTTCAATGCCCTATTATCAATCACTGAGAGATCTGGTGATGTTCTTAAATAAGTTACTAGTTATCGAGATTTTTCTCAATGGTTAGAGAACTATAAACTTACCGACTTAGGTTTTCATGGACCCAAATTTACATGACGTCATGGGCTACTCTTTGAGTGGCTAGATAGAGCTATCGGCAATAAGGAATGGGACAAACTTTTCCTCTCACACAAGTATTGCACCTTCTACGACATGGGCCTGACTATAGACCTCTTTTAATCCAATCATCTTATTCTCAGTTACCCTCCAGAGTACCGAATACGCGACCGTTTTATTTTCTTTCACCATGGGTAATACACCAAACCTGGCCAACTTTGGTTCACTCTAATTGGAAGGAAGGAGTTGAATTTCAAGAGAATCTCTCTAGCTTTGTGAGTTCAGCCAGTGTATGGAACACTAATGTTTTTAGCCACATCAGTAAAAGGAAATCCCATCTTATAGCCGGACTAGAAGGAGTACAACGTGCTCTTGAACACCATCCTACTGCATCACTGTGCGTGTTAGAGGAGAAACTCAAACAGGATCTTGATGACACTTGCCTACAAAAAGACCTACTATGGAGGCAAAAATCACGTAATGATTTCCTCACTCTGAGGGATCGCAACACAGCCTACTTCCACGCTCGGGCTTATGCTAGAAAGAGAAAGTGCTTCATTGTCATGTTAAAGCTGGGCGACGAATGATGCTCCGAGGGCTAAAGGTTAGAACAGGTAGCCCTCTCCTTCTTTCGAAATATTTATCAGGAGGATAATGATGGTCCTAGGCCACGATATTAGATTAGAGGTTGCTTTCCCCCTCTAAGTGAAGAAGCCCTTGCCCAATTAGCGCTTCCGCCTAGTTCTTTTGAAGTTAAAGAAGCCCTTTTTATGATGAAACCTTTGAATGCTCCAGGCCCTGACAGCATCCCTACATTGTTCTATCAAAATCAATGGCAAGTTGTCGGCCCATCACTCTTTCAAATGGCTCACAGAGCCTTTACCTCCAAGACTATTGATCCCCGCGTCTGTGATACTAATATCGTTCTCATACCGAAAGTGGTTCCACTAGAGCGCCTTGATCAGCTTCGACCCATCAGCCTTTCTAATGAAAGTTGCAAGCTCGTTACTAAGATTTTGGCTAACCGGTTACGTGGTATCATGACTATGGTCACAGGCCCTCTACAATCTAGCTTTGTACTTAAAAGACAAATCATAGATAATATTATCATAGCCTCGGAAGCTGTACACTCCTTTGCAAAGAAAACAGGTAAAAAGGGATGGATGATCATAAAAGTTGATTTAGAGAAAGTGTATGATCGTCTTAGCTGTTCTTTTATTCAAGAGACTATAAAGGATGTTGGCCTTCTAGCAGATATGATTAGCCTTATAATGAGTTGCATGCATGCTACCTCAACTAAGCTTCTATGGAACAATATCCCCACCAGGGCTTTCAAACCATCCCATCGAGTCAAATAAGACGACCCCCTGTCACCTTACTTATTTGTTCTATGTATGGAACGATTGGCACAAACTATAACAGGTTCTGTTTAACAAGGTTAATGGTCTTTATGGAAACACTGTAAGGCTGCCCCTGCCATCTCTCATCTCTTCTTCGTAGATGACATGTTACTCTTTGCTAAAGCTTCTCTTAATTAAGTCCTTGTGATAACTAAGATACTGGTTGATTTCAGCGCCGCCAGTGGACTACGAGTAAGTACAGCCAAAACCACAGTTACTTTCTTGGCAAATGTTGAGACTACTACTACAGATAATCTAGCCTCTGCCCTCGGCTTTTAACATACTGTGTCTCTTGGTAAATATCTTGGTTTTCCTCTTCTTTCTTCACAATCATTAGGGACTAAATTACGACCAGTTCTAGAACAGATTAAAAGGAAAATTCAAAGCTGGAATGCTACACATATTTCATTAGCCGGTAGGCTTACTTTGATAAAGACGGTTCTCCAGGCTATTCCTTCTTACATCATGCAAGTAACACAATTGCCACATAGCCTCACACAGGATATTGACAAAGAGTGATGCCGGTTCTTGTGGGGATAAAAGACAAGTTCATCTCCTAAATTGGGCCAGCGTATGTAGCGTTCGACCTAATGGTGGGCTTGGTTTGAAAAATCTAATTCCATATAATGATGCACTTCTTATGAAACATGCTCGGCATATCTTAAACAATACAGAGGCTAGTTGGGTATAGCTTATGCATAACAAGTATATGACTTCACGATGCCACCACCAAGCGATTTCTAAAGCAAGAGACTCCAAATTATGGAAGACTAAACTCTAGTCCATTATGGAAACTGGCATCCGATGGAGTATTGGCAACGGAAACCTGTGCAAATTTTGGAAGGATAGGTAGGTGGACATTGAACTCCCTCTGGAATGCTATGCTATACAACCGATCCCACCTAAAATACATGAGCTCTTGATTGAAGCTATGGTTCAATTACTAACTCACCAGAATACTTTCAATTAGCGAGATTTTATGTCGAGCGATATTGCCACGATCATCGACTCGTATCTCCATATTGGTCTTGTCAATGGCCCTGACCAACGATTTTGGTGTGCCTCAACATCAGGTCAATTCAGTGTTCGATCTACGTACCAGCTTTGTGACCCACTTGTGCTTGGTGAGTCCGATCCTTGCTAGAAACTTGTTTGGAAATGGAGCGGTCTTGAATGCATTCGGTGCTTCCTCTGGCTAGCTCTACATAATCGTTTGTTAACTAACACTGAACGAGCTCGTCATGGAATGGGGGAGGTAGACCTATGCCCAATATGTGGCTTGATTCCAGAAGATCTACAGCACACACTACGAGATTACAACATAGTGTGCTTGATCTGACGAGCTCTTGTTCTGGATTGTCACCATGGTTCCTTTTATTTACATGATGCTAAGCAATGGTTGATGGCCAATCTTAGTTCTCGCCATGTTTTCAGGGAGGGTATGGATTGGAACATCCTCTTTGGCATTGTTTGTTGGTCGTTATGGCTCACACGAAATAATTTCGTGTTTGGAGAGGAGGACAGAGTCGAATGGTCCGCTGCTCATATCCAGAAATATGCAGAAGAGGTCATACATTCAAAGCAGATTGTCAATAGAATCCAGCACATTAAACGTTCAGTTGAGTGGGTAAGCTGGACACGGCCACCGACTGGATGGCACACTTTGAACACCGATGATGCCTTCATAACTTCTTGCAACGCTGGGGCTAGAGGCTTGATAAGAGATGACAATGGTACTTGGAGAGCAGGTTTCACTTTCAAAATCGCTTTCGCTCTCTCTGCTCTCATGCAGAGTTAATTGGAGTCTGGCAGGGGCTCCTACTAGGGTGGGATCTGGGTCTTCGTAATATCTTTTTGGAGATAGATAGCCTCACTGCACTTGCCATAATTAATGGCGACAACTCTTCTCCTAGTAGCTATTCAAGACTTCTGGGTAAAATTAAAGATCTCCTTCGTCGTGATTGGCATATTGAAGTTTGCCATGTCTACAGAGAAGAAAATTTTTGTGCCGACCATTTAGCAAACTTGGCCAGGGAGCATGACCACGTCATGGATTTCGAGTGCAGGATCCTCCAGGGTCTTTAGTTTCTTTCTTACTTCAAGATTCGACTGGTGTTACTACACTACAAACCTGCCTTAAGCGGGTCATGTAATGGTTTTTTTTAACCCCTTTGCAATTAAAAATTGAAACTTCTCTAATCTTGTTGCCAAATTACTTGGACTTGACTTAATTTTGTTTGAAATTAATAGAATTGAACCAATTTGGCTAGATTTCAAATTAGGATCGAACTTTAAAAAAAAAGAACTCAAATTAAACCCAATCCAACGTGACTATTTTTAATTATTTTTTCAATTAAAACTACATTTTTTGTTATTATAGTTTAAAAATTTTAATAAATAAATATAATTTTCAAATCTAACTTGAAGTTAGATCGAGAGTAGAATTAAACTTAAACTCAAGCTATAAGTCCCAAAAGCGATCAAACCTCTAGCTAAACTTAGATACTTGTTTTTATTTTTGAGCTAAGCTCAAGCTTAAGAGGACCTGAGCTCTATCTGTCCAATATCATCCCTATTCTCATCTTTTATTTTACTACTATGGAACAAAACCCCCCAATTTTGCATGAAAGAGATATTAACGTTATAAAAGTCACATTAGGTTAGCATCAATGTTTTAAAACAAGACCTTAACTAAACATTGAATTACTACATTGAGAAGATTAACATTTAATAATTTAATTATTATTATACAAAATCAAAAGAATTAAGATAAAAAATAAATTAATAATAATGTCAATCAATTTAAATAACTCTCACTAAATTTTAATTTAACGTAAATATATTTAAATAGTAATAATAATTTGTAAAATACTTATTATAAAATTTAAAAAACTCTAAAATCTTAAGTAGTAATATTAATTAAATTCATTGATAATATTTGAAACAAATTTAAAAAGTTTGATAACTGTAAATTTTAAAATTTTAATTAATTAATTAAATTTTCTTAAAGAGATAAAAATTCACAAACATGTAATTCACCCCTCTTAAATACCTATATAACGTATGTCAAAAATTAGATTTATTCCCTACCTACCATATATTCAAAGTATGTCTATACATTATAAGTTACACTTGTAAATAATGATAGCATTATTATAGTAATAGTAATATATTCAAAATTATTTATCTTTTATCATAAAAATAATATTTTTAAAAACCTTAAAACTCACAATAAAGGAGATAAATAATCTACATAACAAAATTTTTTTTGTCTTCACCTGTCGCTGTAAAGTTTTTTCCTCCTTTGCTCGCTGCAAGTTCCAACTTCTGAAGCTTCTCACTGTTTATACCTTCGCTTTTTATTACGAGGGAAAATATTGAACTACTCATGCTAAGAGAGATAGACACTGAAACAATAACGAAAATCTTACAGGCTAGAATGAGTTTCCAGTGAAATTAATGTATTTCTAGCGTCGCCGTCTCCAACATTATCCTTGATTGTGTCATCAGACCACAAGGGGCGAAAGAAATAGACCACTATGAGGGAAAGCATACAAAATTAAACGCTCATAGTCATACATACACAAAACCAGAATTCTCAACACTATATAAGTGTAAACTCCATAGCCACCTTCGTTACAGATCCACCTTCTCCATGGACTCTTCTTCGTTTTTGACTTTCTACAATAGTAGCCAAGATCCGTACAATAATATTCTTTTGAAAAAATGTTAAAAAACTTGCCGATCGACTTCTATCAAGGTGTTTTTCTGTCATTATTTTGTCTAATTACATTAGGATTGATTCTCCTTCAACTGCTCTGTGGCATAATTTTGCTTTTCACCTGTCTGTGTAGTGGAGCTTTTGAGCTAGTTTTCATCTACCACACTGCTAATTGTTCTTTCAATATCTGGAGTCACCCCATTTTCCACAACAGCTACATCTCCGTTTTCAATTGCACTATTTTCCTCTATATTATTCTCTGGTTTAGGAAGTTCTCGTGAAGGGGAAGTTTCCAATAAGCGTGCAATACAATGATACATATTCTTTGCGTCCATAATAAGAGCAGCACCGCCTGGGTAACATCGACCAAAGCTACTCGCACAGTAAGGATAAGCAACCTACAAAGGGAAGCTTGTAAGAGCTCCAGGATCCTAAATTTAATTCATAGCCAATAATTTGCCAAGGACAACACGGTCCAAGTTATCAAGTACCAGACCTCTATAAAAGTGCGGCAAAGTGACAGGAAAAGTCCAGACTCATTCTCCCTGAGCATCCGAGTCGTATTATACCGCAATAGAGAATCTGAAACAGCCTGCAAGCCCTTAATTAATTCTTGTGCAAGCACGGTCTTCAAACTTAGTGGGGCACATGGACGCAACTCATTCATTGCAGCAGACACACCTGAAGGCATCACAGAATTGCTTGATATAAAAGAACAACAGAAAGTACAATTTAAACGCTTATACTATTATTTCACGCAACCATAAACAAGGACACAACTTTCTCCACACCCCTATGCATACTCAAACCTGACCATGTAGATCATAGTATATAATGTCTGTTAAGTTTAGTTAATTCATTATTCTGCAAATATATGAATTAGTCATATCAAAGAAGTATTCCTTAGCAATTCTGTAGTCATCTCTGTTTTCTGTGAGAAAGGAAAATTGTAGCAATTAGCTAAGTATAGACATGAGGAGGACGTGGAAACCCAAACTCTCTTAGATAAAAGTTACAAGGTGCTATGTTGGGTAACAATAAATAAGTATGCAGTCATCTTTAAACCTAAACAAGAGATCAGAAAAATTCAATTCAGATAAGCAACCAATTTTTATTTTTATTGACAAATCATCATAAAAATTACCATTGACAAACACTGCCAGAGGTGGATGCTCCATCAGATAGGATGGTGGAGTCACATCATCCTGATTCTCTTCACCAACACTACTGGCTGGGAAGCCAACTGCAGGTAATGGAACCCAGCGGTGTGAATCTAAAACTAACTGGAAAGAAGAAATCAAGTAAGAAGAAACACGAAATTATTCAGGCATTAAAAGCAAGTTCATAGATTGAAAAGAATCATGCTTTTCAAAGTAGATCTATTTTTAAAACACCTGAAAGTTTTCAACTGCTGTACTAATATTCTTCGAGAACAAATTCAGAACAGCACTGCAAGATAGCCACATTAAGTTTCAGCAAGCAGAAAACACACACATACCCTCAGAGAGAGAGACAGAGAGAGATCAAAATGTATATCTTACTCCTCAAAAAGTGGTGGAAGCAGGCCCCTAAAATCCAGTCCAACATAATTAAGTCCCATTGCACAATACTGACCACAATGCAAGGAATCATTGTGCGTCAGTCATCTAATCAAAAGAATGAAAGACAATCTACACCAATGAAAGTGTTTGACATTAATGGAAATAAATCTCACCATGCATAGGTCCAAAATATTTGACAAAGATCCACCCTCCGTTATCCTTGGGAGCATAATTTTTAGAGTCTTTAGGTGTGAGGTAATTTGATGCATAGCCCAACTAAAAAGAAGACCGCTATCATTGTTTTCTTCATTTCCTGATGTATCATCAGCAAATATTGCTCGATATTGGTTAACAACATCAAAAAGATGCATCCTATGACAGTTTATCATTCCTTTCAAATATTCATATGCACTTCGTTGGTCAAGATCTTCCAGTATACCAGTAAGCCATGCCTCTCGACATCTAAGAAACTGGGAGAAACATAAATCCAGGTCAGATCAAGGCATGTCAATAATATATGAAAAGAAAGTTTACAAACAACTTGAATGCCAATATAGATAGAAAATTCTCTTTAAGGCTATGTTTAATATTACAGTTTGATTCTACTATTCAATTTGGACAAGTTTGGTTTCCAAACCTATTGTTGATTGAATTTTTTTAATCAAAAACAATGAATTTAAATAAATAAATTTTAATATAGTACAACTTAAAATCTAAATGGAAGTTATGTTTATCTTTCCTAATCATGAACTCATTTTTTAAAAGTTTGCCAACCATACTAAAAACTTGTTTGTCAAATCTGTGATTGAAGTTGTTTTTATGTTTGGAAAATGCAGCATTTCCACTTATGGAATGCATATGTGGCTGCACTTGGTCCGAAATGCAAGTTTGTCAAATGCAAAAACAAAACCCAATGCACCCTAAGAATACTCATTACTAGTGTTATACATCATCAAAAATACTCATTACGAGTGTTATGCATCATCAAATAGAAAAAGAAGATTGTTCAACAAAAAGAAAAGGCGTCAGTAAAATGACCTGCAAACGCATTTCATACTCACTAAACACTCCAATTCGACGTAAATATCCAATAATCCGGAGGCACTCTGGCAACTACAAGATATAGGCGTTATAAAAAGTAGGCAAATATTCTCAATACATTGATGATGAAATAAGTCAAGTCATGAATCATTCAGAATGTTTTAACTTTGACAACATACCTGAATATTGGAACGAAGTTTGTGGAGAAGCTGAGAAAGAAGAGATTGGGTGGTCTGCCTAACTTCTGCAGCCAATGCTTGAATGACTGGTAACCTTTGTGAGTAAAAATGGAGTCGTGAGTATACTTCTTTTGACAAATTCAACAAGTAAATCTAATACTACAAATTTCGTAGGCTCCAAAACTCACTTTGGATGCATGGTTGAGAGCTTGCAAACAAAGGCTTCCAGGTCAAGAGCTTCATCATAATTTCCATTCCTAACACATCTGCAAATTGTAGAAAATCCATAAAACTTGGTGATATTTTACTAGTAAAAAAGTATGCTATTCAAAAGTTGATACAAGGCATCCCTTTTGCGAAGCTATAGCTTTCTTGATGAAATGATATTTAAGGTGGTGTAGGGAAAACGTTTTGAACAACAGATTTTAAGAAACTAAGGCCTGACATTTGGTAATTTGAACTGGAACAAATGTAAGGACCAGAGCTTTAGACAAAGACTTTGTTTATTCAAAAACGTGATGAGATATCTCAAGCTGCCATGCTTGCTTTCCAGATTTTTATACCTTTTTTTATATTTTCTCTTTTTAATAGGAAAAGGCATAATTACTTGAAAAGGAAACCTAGTCTGAATAGGTGCATACAACAAAACTAATCTTTTTGGACAAGGAAGCATCATAAGGTTTGCATGACCAGTGAGAGCTTTACCAGACTAAATGATTAGTTACCAGCCTCCACACAACCATATTTAGTCATAATCCATACTCCATCAAAAACAATGGCACTAGTACCAACTCCACGTTCAACAGAAGAAAAGTTTATTACCATCAAAGCCCTTCAGCATACCCTCTTTTTCCATTCTTGAAAGGATAAACAAAGGAACCCAATTCCCTCCCTCACACGACCTTTTAAAATTTCCTCAACCAGAATATGGAGACTGTATTGCATTTTCTTATAAAATTAAACATCAAGTAAATTAACCAAAGCGGTTCCCAGTCATCACTAATTAATTAAAACACATGAATGCTTCAGGATGATACCTTAATCATTCCAATCAAGAAATTCATGAACATGCTTGAGAATGATTGTATCAGATCATACATTAATCAATAAAAACAGAGGATAGAAAGACAGTCTCAAAGCACATACGTATCCATAAGTTGAGGAATTTCAAGCAAATCGAGTAATGTACTGTGATTGGCTAACAATGTTTGATTCATCTTCCTCTTCTCCAAAATCTCTTCCGCAGATTCAACAAACTCAGAGCAACCAGCTGTTAGGGCAGGAATATCTAATATCTGCCAAAAATGAATAGATTATGAATTAAGACTGCCAAAATAAATTGAAAAATAAAAAGAAAGGGAAGGAAGAACTACCAAAGAATCAAGATGGTTATGGATGGACGACACTTGATCTCTGATAGCAAGTAGAGCATCAGCAGCAGAAATGAAGGCACGGTAGTTGCCCACTGCGACCTCTTGCATTTGCCTCTGTATTCTCTCTGCATCTACCCGCAGTAGTTCTGGTTCCTACAAACATGAAATAGTCTCGAATACATGCACGTAAAGATAAATATGCAAGAACAAAAAGCCAAAAACTAAAAAAGTGATTACTTTCTGGAGGCGGTCGAGAGTGAAAGAGAGGAGCTCAGAGACGTAAGGTTGTTGAGAGACAGAAGTGAGAGGGAGGAGTGTGGCCATTGGCAATGTCTCTTGTGAATTTTCAATCTCCATTGAAGATCCAAAACCCAATGAATTTGGAACCAGCAGATCTCTGTGAACAGAGGGATAAGATTAAGAGATCCAGAAATTCAACCTAGATGGTGATGGTGGCATGCCGTCGCTGCTTTGGCGCCTGAAGGTTCCCAAATCTTTGCTGGAGGATCCTTTTCTGTTTCAATCAAACGCGGCCGTTTAGTAGGAGCTGCAGATTGCTATTGTCTGTTGCAGTTTGTAACGTAACTTTAACAAGTAGTAGATAGTAGTTAACTACTTTAAAATATCCTATACATAGATGATAATTACGAAAAGAATCACGATAGCAGGAAACAACTCTATACCATTAAGAAAACGAGATTTTGAGCTACAGATGACGTTGACTTCTTAGAACAAATGTCAGTTGATATATGTACCATTATATATATTTACATTATTATATGTTTTTTAAATCTTGAGTGACACGATACATGCGCTAGCAATATCTGGCTTTGTAGCAATAAACGTAAGAATGACTTGTGTCTCAGTAATTTGTTATGATAAACATGCCCTCCTTTGTTAAATGAATGTTCAATACTTTTTTAACAAATTGAGAGCTATTTGACTGTTTGATCGTATCAAATTATTGATAATCATATTTAATAATTGAGTTGATAAATTGAACTTAATTAATTGTTTTCGAAAATACTTTTATGAGGAGTGTTTTGCTGTAACAGTTAAGAAATTAAGCAACAAAAAAGCGATTATGTCGTTATTAAAAATTAATCAAGATGCTATTTTTTATTATTATTTTCTATTCACCAAAATTCAACTTGATTAATATAGAAAAAGAAAATAGTAGTATTTTACTATTGTTATCTTTATCAAGTATTGTTTTTGTGTTAACTACTAAGTTTACAGGCGAATTATCAGGCAACCATTCTGATGCCATTGGTATATCTGTTTTCCCTTTTATAGTATTATGGATGGACTAAAGCATGGTATCAAGTCTTTTTTTTTTTAATCACGACTAGGTATTATAATTTTAAGTCCAGTACGAAAAGATGTCTGCATTAGTTGTAATAATTTTGTATAATAAAATATTGAGAATTGCATATAAATGAATAAGAGTTTAAAGTAGTAACATTATTATGAGAAATGAGATACAGAGTTTTAGAGACTTATATTATAAATTACTTGTAAATTTTAAACAAAACTTTATGATTAAAGTTTTAAAGACTTATATTATAAATTATTTGTAGACTTTAAACAAAACTTTATGATTAATATGATTCCAGCTTTACTATTTAAAAAAAACTTCATAATTAACATTATTTCAACTTGGTTAATATTTGTTTCGGGAGAAAATTAGCGTAATAAGAACAGAAGAAAAGTTTGAAACAACGAACAACTTAGAATATCTAGTGTCTTGCTCCACCACTGTTGAATTGCAAAACCAATTACTTGTTTTACGCTAAAAACTACAAATATACGGGTCGTTACTTGTAGTAAAAAACAGACATTGTCCCACATAAATTATGCTTGGGCACCACTTAATTCAGGGTTTGCTTTGTTTAAAACTCAAATTTGAATAATAATTGAAAAGTAAACTAAATCAAAATAAATTAGCAACAATCGAATAATGTAATAATGGAAATTCGTAAAGAGAATTAATCAAGTTATGGGATAAAGGATTTTACCTATCATCAATGTTAATCTAGCCTTTTATGTGTTTACGGGGTGTTGGGTCTAGGCAATCATAGGGTCAATTACTCTCTCTCGAGTTATAATCATTCTCTAAATTGTAAACCATAATTGAATTATGGACTTGCAATCTCTCAATTCACAAATCACCCACATTTCTAATTAGTTCTAAAGTTGTCTGATAAATAATCGAGTCTCACACGGGATCTCTCTTCATGAAATTATCGATTAGATTGATTAAGTGGTCAATTAGATCGCCTAACTCTAGTTAATCCAATTTAATCATTTTTATCTGGTTCACTCTCTCGGTTTATTACCGAAATATGCAAATACATCAGTCAATCATAACACCCAACTCATGTAAACACAAATCAACTAGATTAAT
>JAOTAY010000004.1:29100891-29150107 GCA_025629805.1 Erythroxylum baracoense
AATAGAAAATTCGAAATTGAAAACCTAAGAAAATAGAAACATGAATTTAATCCTAGAACAAGCATACCCATGCTTTTCCCTAAGCCATTTGAACCTAAACCCTCAAAAAAAATCCGAAAATGCTTACCTTGAAGTCACCCACGAAATTTTCTTCTTGCCCTAAATGGAAGAGTAAACCTTCTTCCTTCCCTTTCCTTCTTGCTAAATACTCCAAGAACACCTTTCTTTAGCCAAGAAAGGTGAACCCTAATTCTTCTTCTTCTTCTCTTCTTCTCCTAGCCGAAATCTCACTTCTTTGTTATGAAACTTTTGTTCTTCTCCTCTAACTCACGACAACTCCAATTCTTCTTTCACTCTTTCACTTAACAAGAATCAAAAAGACCAAAATGTCCCTCCTTGCAAGACTTAAGTTCTAACCTCTTTAGTGATCTTCCTAAAATACCCCTTCAAGAACTTGTTCTTTCAATTTTAATCAACACCATAAGCTTTTCTAATTTAACCTCAATTTCTCCTCTTAATCCTTCAATCTTTTAAAGAAAAAAAATTCTACTCCCAAAGACATTATAATTAAAACCTAATCACAATCAAATTAATCGAAATTAATCCTCAACAAAAACTAATCACATGCATTACTAGTATGGAGAGGATCGGGGTCCAACAGAAGAAGTCCATACTTACATGTCCAAGTCTCTTATGCTAAATCTATGCTTCTTTACTAATAGACATTAGGAACTTCATATTTTGGTTAAAAAAATCATCAAGAATAATTATATATATATAAGCCCTAGTGAATGTGTCATGTGTATATGTTTTATGTGGATGCTCTATGTTCATTTATAATCCTAGATAATGATTCTTCATTATGTAAGTGCTTTCCTTTAAGAATAATAGTTTTAGTGTTGGAAACACTCCCATAACTATATTCAATTTATGCCTATTATTTGAATTCTTTTGAACTCTAAAAATGTTTTTAAACTTCTAACTTCCCTTTGTAAACTTGGAAAATGAGTCCTTGAGGGCATCATCTTCCTTTTTCAATGCCTTATTCTCATGTTTTAATTCATCTAAGTCATGATTATTATTAACATCCATACTTTTAGATGCCTTGATACTGTGCAACTTATTCTTTTTCTTTTCATGCTCATTCATGCATACATCTAAATTATTTTAATCTTCTTTGAGTTTAGAGGATACCTTTTTTTTATGCTCTTCATTTCAATGATCTCAACTAGTTCATTATATATCAGATCATCATCACTATTAATATCATAAGATTTAGAGTTGGAAAATACCTCATCATCTTCTTTAACCATGATGCACATATGAGCTACATCTCTTTTTAAATGCTCACTTTCGGAATAATTTAGTCACCCAAGTGGAGGCTTTAAGTGCCTTCTATTACCTTTATCCATGTCATCCCAAGTAGAGGCTTTAAGTTCCTTTTATTACCTTTATCCATCTTCTCCTTCTTATCATTTATCTCATATTTATTATTTCCTTTGAGGAGAGGATGTTGAGACGTTATGTTTAGTTTTTCTACATTTAAAGTAAATATTATTATTTGATTTTTTTGAATTTGTCTTACAAATTTTGATTTCCTTTATTTTTTAGGAGTTCTTCAAGGATTTCTTGAATTTTATAGTGATTAAATTAATATCTTCTTTATCACTTCCAATAGTTGATGTCTCTTCCTCTTCACTTGATTCTTCCTTTGAGTCTTTAAATGAAATTTTTTAAAGCGTCATTTCTTCTTTCATCTTTTGGAGCCTCATTTCATATGTAAGAAAAGATCTAATAAGTCCCTTTAATTATAATGTTGCAGATCTTTAGCTTCTTGTATGGCCGTCAATTTAGCTTTTCATGTCTTTAAAAGTGACCTAAACAACTTTCTTTCCATTTTAATGTTAGTATAGGTCTTTCAAAGACCTTTTAGAGCATTGATAAAATTAGTAACATGAGTCTCCATCTTAGAAATATCTTTATCATGCTTGGTTTGAAATAATTCATATTGGTGCGTTACCATGCTAACTTTAGTTTCATTTGTCCCTTAAGAAAAGTTCCATCATTACTTTCCAATAGAGATAGTCATTTCCATCAAAAAAAGGAGGCTTTACTAACTTTTTTTCCTCTTGATTAAAATATGATGAAGATGATCCTAAATACTCTATTGTGATCTTTGTTATAGGATTTCATTTGAAATGCTAGCCTAATAAACCATCTCTAATGCAATTTGTCGGTTCATAATCGCACCTAGGGAGTGGATGAATTGGACATTTACAAAATTTTAAACAAAAGGTTACTGACTTAATACGTTTGAAAATTTTAAGGAAAGGTTACTAACTTAATACGAAAAAGATCATAATTTATAATATAAAGTAAAATAATGAATTTTAATAAAGCTCTTAAGTAATAAAGTAAAATAGTATCAAAAGTTTACAAACAATCCTTACGTATGTCCACCTAAGACTCTTTTTGGATTTTCACTATAATTCTTCTTTTAAGTTGAAGAATAACCTTTGTAAAATCTTTACCTAAAAAAGAGGAACCTTTATACAATCTTTTCCCAGGTGAAGAGCAACACCAATGCCTAATGCTTAGTGTTTAATGTTTATGTTGCATCTAGGATACTAATTTTGGTTCAAATTTTGGTTTATGTACAAGTTGGAGGAAAAAGAACCAAAATGAACTAAACTCATATCCTTGTTATAGTTTTATTAACATTCAGTTTCATTTGCACTTGTGGAGCAAAAAGGAGATGAGCTAGGGTGAAAGAGGGATAAAGAATTTATAAAATTATATTTAATTTGACTTACACACCCGTGTAGAAGTGTATATGCATGTGTGTGAGACTTAGACATCGTGTATGGGACTATACAAGTCACTAAAAATGTGTACAAACTCGAATATATTGTTTCAACCATGTCCATGACCTACATGCCTATCTGGAGACATACACGATCGTGCAAGTGAGTTACACAACAATGTATCTTATCTGTGTATCCAACTATGAACATGTAATTTCGTAGTTTTTGGAAAATTAATAAACCCATCACCTCATGCCTATGTAATTGACATTGTATAATTGAATAGCTCTAATTTTAAACTATAAAAAGTCAATAAAGAGGCCATTCAAAATATATACAGAATATAAAGAGATTAGAGACACCAAAAGATGCAGATTCCTTACCTTTTGACGAGCTATGAGCAACTATTCTTTTTCTTTCTAGTTTAAAAGGGATATCAAGGCCATTAAACATGTTTGGGCATTGATCACTCTTAATGGTATTGTTTTTAACAATATTTTAGAATTGATTATATTATTATTTGTTTAAAGTATAGGATTTATGTATGACTGATCTAGATATGGCCTCTAGGTCATTCATGTATGGATTTATTGCCAAAAACATGATTAAAATCCATATTTATTATTAATCTAATTCATGCATGATAAACTAATGACCATGCATCATTATGAATAACATAACATAAGTTAAAACATTGAGCTTGTGTGATTATTGCTTAGACTAATCAGTTTTCCTAATCCTTAATGCAGTTGTCATATTAAATCTAACGAGCTTGTTATGGGTTGTTCAACAATTAGATTTAACTAATGATCTTATTTAATTAGTTATAATCTAAGAAAAATTAGGATTAATAGAACTTGTTGTTAATCCACGATTAATAGTTTTAAGAGAGTTTTGAGTAAGAGAGTTTTGAGAACAACGTTACAATTAATTATGCATATTCATATGAAGGTTAAGATTGAATCAAGAATTGGACTCAAACCCATTGATTACTTCTTATAATATTGTATTGTTTGATTTAATTTGTCTTCTATAGTTTTATTTTATTTTATTGCGTTAATTAAATTCATCCAAAACCCCTCAATACTATTTCACTGATTTGTTCATTATAAAAGTTAGTCATGCACTCTCTATGGATACAATCCTTTCTTACCACTACTTCGAGTTTAGTTATGCAGGGTTAGGTTTTATTTTCTGGTGTGTTTAATATGCATCAAGAATTTTGGCATCGTTGCAGGAAGTGGAGTTAATTTAGTCGTTATAGTTGATATTAATTGGTGTTTTGTATATATATTTGTTTATAATTAGTTTTATATTTATTTCTTGACCTTTTTGTGTTTGTTAGTGTTTATGCATAACACTGGATAGGTCTTGTTATTAAGATCCCATACAATTTGATCCAAAGATTGAAAGTACATTATGAAGATTACGTAGGGAGAATATAACAACTCAAGAAATAGAGCAAGGAATTGATTTGGAAGAAGCTATAACCAATCCAAGAACTCGAAGGGAGTTCACTATCCTAGACTTGACCCAAAGACCTTTATACATTACTTTCCTAAATTTTATTAGGCATATTACTTTTGAGCTTAAGTCTAGTTTGATGCATCTTTTTCCTAATTTTTGTGGTCTTGCAGGTAATGATACTCATAAGAATCTCAAGGAGATTGTTATGGTTTATCTTAGTATGAAAACTCTAGGGATGATGAAAGAGCAAATAATATTGAGAGCTTTTCCATTTTCACTAAATTATATAATAAAAATTGTCTTTTTTATTTACCTGTAGGAAGTGTTACCACATTGATTGAAATGAAAAGGTTATTTTTGGAGAAATATTTTCCAGCATGTAAGATGGGAAGCATAAGGAAAGAAATTTGTGGAGTCAAGAAACATTACAGAGAATCCATATACGAGTATTGGGAGTGCTTCAAAAAGTTGTGTGTGAACTATCCCTATTGCAATATCAAGGAGAAATTCTTTATCCAATATTTCTATGAAGGATTATTACCTGTAGATATAAGTTTAATAGAAGCAATAAGATTATTACCTATAGATATAAGTTTAATAGATGCAGTAAGTGGTAGGTGAAAAGCCTCTCGAGGAGGTAAAAATTTTAGTCAAGCGTGTGGCAGCAAACTCTCAATAATTTTGCATTCTTAACAATGTTCATAAACAATTCATCCATAGAACATCATTTAGATGAACTAACATCTTTAATAGACAGAATGATATAGGACAAGAATAGGTGAAAGCTTGCAGAACATCTGCCAATGTGAACTATCTGACAAATGAGTGCCCGATTTTGAAAGAGGAAAACATGGAGTATGTTAATGTTGTAGGAGGAAACTGTCCTAATAATACAATCCACATTCCCAGACCCCGAGGTTAGAGAGATCACCCATACCTAAGTTATAGAGGGAACAGGCAGTAAAACTACCTCCTAACTAAATCATATGGTAACTAACTATATAATTGGTTTTATACTTATTTCTTGATCTTTGTGTTTCTTAATGTTTGAATCTAACAGTGATTAGGTCTCCTTATTAAGATCCTATAAAATTTGATCCAAAGATTGAAAGAACGCTGTGAAGATTACATAAGGAGAACATAACAACTCAAGTAATAGAGCAAGAAATTGATTTGAAAGAAGCTATAGCCAATTCGAGAATTCTAAGGAAGTTGGCTATGCTAGAATTGACCCAAAGACCTTTATACATTACTTTCCTAAATTTTGTTAAGCATATTACTTTTGAGCTTAAGTCTAGTTTGATGCATCTTTTGCCTAATTTTCATGATCTTATAGGTACAGTGCTCATAAGCATCTCAAGGATCTTGATGTGGTTTATCGTAGTATGAAAACTCTAAGGGTCATAAAAAAGCAAATCATATTGAGAGCTTTTCTATTTTTACTAAAATTTGTAGTAAAAGATTGGATTTTTTATTACCTATAGGAAATATAAGACGACAGTCATAAAAAAAGAAATTTATGGAATCAAGCAACATTATGGAGAATCCATATCCATATACGATTATTGGGAGAAATTTAAGAAGTTGTGTGCTAACTATCCCTATCACAATATCAAGGAGCAATCCTTATCCAATACTTCTATGAAAGATTATTGCCTATGGATATGTGTTCAGTAGATGCAACAATGGTAAGGCATTGGGTGAAAAGACTCCGAAGGAGGAAAGAAATTTAATCAAGTGTATGGCAGCAAACTCTCAACAATTTGACATTTATAACAATGCTTATAAAGTAAATAAGGTAAACAATTCATCTATAGAACATTATTTAGATGAACTAACATCTTTTGATAAACATATTACTGTAAGGCAGGCACAGGTGAAAGCTTGCAGAACATCTGCTAATGTAAACCATTCAATAGATGGGTGCCCAGCTTTGCAAAATGGAAACATAAAGTATATTAACGTTGTGAGAGGAAAATTTTCGCAACAATACAATCCATATTCCCAGACTTATAACATAGTTTAGAGAGATTACTTGAACCTGAGTTATAGAGGAAATAAGTAGTAAAACTACCTCTTAACTAGGTTGTATAGTACACAGTAATTTCAACCTAAATCACAAACTTCCTCCTCTAACTGAGGTATATTATTAAAGGATGTGGTTAAGTCCTATTCTACTAATACTTTGCAATTCTAGCAGGATATTCCGTAAGAGACAAGATCTCAAATTTAAAAGGCAAGCTATAGTATTTAGAATATAGAGAATTAAGTGAATCAAATGGTAGTTGTTATCAACTATTTAGAATCTTAAAATGGAGGAAAATTTCCATCGTAGTCTAAGTAAATCCAAACAATGTTAGTTCAGAGACTTTAAGGAGTGTTAAGAAGCTTGAAGATCTTAAAAGGACCCTGCATAAGATGGCCCACAAAGAGGAATTTAAGAAGGAGCTAGCAGAAGAAGGAGATACCTTATCTGGTTCAAAGGTAAATTTTGAATCTCCAAATGTGGTTAAGATAACCCTCCACCTTTTTCATTGCAAGTTAGTGAAGTTAAATAAAGAGGAAAAGGAAAAGGAGATCTTAGAGACTTTTTGAAAGGTGAAAGTAAATATACCTTGACTAGACACAATCAAATAAGTGCCAAAGTATGTAAAATTCCTTAAGGAATTATATACTAGTAAGAGAAATTTAAGAGGTAATAAAAAGGTCATAATGGGTGATAATGTTTATGGAGCCTTCCAAAAGAAATTAACTTTTAAGTGTAAGGAACCAAGTATGTTCATTATTCCCTGTAAGATTGGTATCACTAAAATTAAGAGAGTCATGTTAGATTTAGAAGCATCAATCAATATTATGCCTCATTTTATGTATGCTTTCTATAAGTAAGCCTTTTGAACGAAACAAGTTATCATGTTATTAGCTTATTGGACTAACGCTTATCAAGATGGAGTGGCTAAAGATGTTTTGGTGTAGATGAATGAATTAGTATTTCCTATAGATTTTTATGTGGTAGATATGGATGATGATATTTCTTATAACCCCACACCTATCTTATTAGGGAGACCATTCCTCAAAACCATCCAAACAAAGATAGATTTTTATGGCGGTACCCTCACAATGGAATTCGATGGGAAAGTGAGTTATTTTGATATTTTTTGATGCCATAAAGCATCATCAAGATGATTTTTTAGTTTTTGTTATTAATCCTTTAGTGTTGGGAGTTTTTAAATTAAATTGCAGGGACCAATTGGAAGCACTTTTAACCAAGCATCTAGATTTGGAATCAACCAATGATGTTGAGTTTGGGGAGGAGCTAATTAAGACAGTGGTTGCTTTGCAATCCTTGATCCAGCTTCTAAAAGGTATGAACTTGCTTTCATACAATTACCTGAATCTTACTAGAGGCTATTACATTCTAATGTGCAAATACCTAATGTGGAGTCAAACTACCCTCTCACTTGAAATATGAATATTTGAGAGACAATCATACCCTTCGAGGGATTATTTTAATAGAGTTAAATTTTGAGTATGAAGATAAATTAGTTGGTGTGGTAAGGGAGAACAACAAAGCCATTGTATGAACAATTGCAAATATTAAAGGAATAAGCCCTTCTATATGCATGCATCATATTTTGCTTAAAGAGGGTGCCAAGTCAATTATACAAACACAATGTAGGCTAAATCCTCTAATGATAGAAGTTTTGAAAAGGAAGTACTAAAGCATCTTAATACTAGAGTAATTTATCCTATTTCGAAGAATAAGTGGCTAAGCCAAGTGTAGGTGGTTTGAAAGAAATATGGAATCATAATGACAACAAGTTAAGATATTAAGATAGTTCCCATTCTTGTGCAAATTGGTGGCGAGTTTGTTTTGGATATAGGAAGTTAAATCTTGCAACTTGCAAAGACCATTTTCCGCTTCCGAGAGAATTATTGGACATTATTATTAATTTTTTCAATATGGCAGTTAATGTTATTTCCATATTCCTATTACACCAAAGGATAAAAAAAAGGCCCTTCATATGCCCATTTGGTACATTTACTTATCGAAAGATGTCATTCGATTTGTGCAATGCGCTCGCCATTTTTCAAAGGTGCACGGTGAGTATATTTTGTATATATGTTGAGAAGATCATAAACATATTTATAAATGATTTTAGTGTCCATGGTTCCTTTTTTGATAATTGCTTAGAAAATCGTAAACTCAATTTAGAAAGATATATTGAAACTAACATTGTGATTAATTGGGAAAATTGACATTTTATGGTTAATCAAGATATAGTTTTAGCTTATTATATGTACTAAAGGGGTATAAAGGTTGACAAATCAAAGGTTGATCTTATTTTTAGTTTAGCTTAGCCCCCGAATGTGTGGAAAGTTTGTTCTTTTCTTGTTCATGTAGGTATTTACCGTAAGTACATTAAGGATTTCTTGAAGATGGCCTCTTTTTTACGCAAGCTGCTATAGCAAGATATCCTTTTTAAGTTTGAAGATAAGTGAAAGGAGTTATTTGATAAGCTTAGAGAGCTTTTGACATCCCCACCAATGATTCAACCTCTATACTAGAGCCTTCCCTTTAAGATTACGTGTGATGTTAATGATTACACAATAAAGGTAGTTTTAAGATAAAGAGTGGAAAAGCATGCACATGCCATCTATTACGCTTCAAAAACTTTGAATTCAGCCTAATTGAATTATTCTACAACTGAAAAAGAACTTTTATCCGTTGTATTTTCTTTAGAAAAATTTTGATCATACTTTTTAGGTGCTAAAGTTATTGTTTATTCTGATCATGTTGCTTTAAAGTACTTGCTCATCAAAAAAAAAGGAAAGTCGGGGTTGATTAGACGAATTCTCCTACTTTATGGATTTGATTTTGAAATAAGAAACAAGAAGGGGGAGAAAATTTTGGATACTGATCACCTCAATCGTTTGGTCCAAGAGGAAGATGATGTCCTTTTAAGATAGACATTTTCAGATAAACAATTGTTTTCAGCCAATTTGACACCTCTATGATATATAAATATTGTTTATTTTCTAGTTGTTAATAAGTTACTTGTAGGTTTGACAAAGGATCAAAGGGACAAGTTGAAGAGAGAAGCTAAGTACTATATGTGGGATGACCCCTATCTATAGAGGCATTGTGTAGACTAAGTAATAAGAATTTGTGTTCTCGAGAGTAAGACGCTCTTTATTTTGACCTTCTATCACTCTTACACTTATGGAGGGCATTTTAGAGTACAAAAAGGACTACCCATAAGCTTTTTGAGAATGGTTTTATTGGCCCTCATTGTTTAAAGATTCATATATCTTTTGTAAGTCATGCAACAGGTGCTAAAAGACAGTTAACTTATTCTATAGAAATCAAATGCCACAAAACCCCATTCCTTTTTTATGAAATCTTTTATTTTTATGGTATTGATTTCGTGGGACCATTCCTTCGCCTTTTGGTTTTTATATATTTTATTTGCTGTTAATTAAATTTTAAAGTGGGTGAAAGATAAAGCCACCAAGATTAATGATGCTAAAGTTGTAGTTTTTATCAAGTCTAATATCTTTTCTAGGTTTAGGATATTGAGAGACATCATAAGTGATAAAGGAACACACTCTTACAATAGGGTAATGGAAACTTTATTTAAAACGCACCATATCATACAAAGTTTGAAAACTAGGAAGACATTTAAGGTGAATAGTCATCACCTAAAGCCCTACTATAAAGGATTTCAAGTGAAGAATGAGGAATCAGTGGTACTTGAAGACCCAAATGATATCAAGTGACGAAGAAAGCATAAAGTCGAGCTAACAACAGTAAACAAAGGTGTTACTTAGAAAGCAACCTAAGAGAGGTTTTTCCTTTTCTTTTACATTTTTGCATTTTTATTTTTTTAATACACCTTCTCTTACATTTAATATTACATTTGAGACAATATGTAAGTTTTAAGTGTGGCGGTGGGGAACTTGGTTCTTATGTGTGTTTTTAAGTTCTTTTTACATGTGTGTATTTTAAAAAAAAAACATTATCTTTGTTTTTATTGCTTCTAGGCCTATACAGCTACAATTAGAGAGTCGAATTAACCAAAAAAAGTTCATGGAAACTTGGGTATATGTTTTTACTCTTGTGATGGGTCAATGTATGTTTCCTTTAGAAGAGTAGCGACTAGTCGATAGATATAAGCAAGTGAGAATTTGAGCCTTTTAGATTGACATATCGATATCAATCTCATTGTTCTTTGTTTATGTGTGACCTTTATGACATGTACATCCTAACTTTGCCTTAACTTTCTATTCAAGACCACATTTTTATCACATGCATTAATATGGAAATGATATAGGCATTCTTTTTTTATGAGCTAAGTTAGTCAAATAGCCTACCTAATAACATGATTTTTCCTATTATTAAGCCCTTTGAGCTTTATTAGCCTTTTCTTTTTATGTTAATTACATTACGAGCCTTTACCCTAAAAACAATATCTTACCTAAGGCTCAAAGTTAGTAGAGAAATTGTGATTCTTGATGTTTATGGATACGTAAAAGAATAAGCATGGAGGTGCTTATTTATATGGGTTGGTTATAGTTGATGGAATGTGATATTTATTTCCTATCAATGAGTTCCATTATTGATATAGTCTCTTTATATTTTTTTCTTTGTTTTGTCTTTGTATAAAAGAAAGAGAGAAAAGAACAGAAAAAAGGAGAAAAATCATTTGTATTGTAAGTAATTCGTGTTAATATTTCCTCCTAAAGTTGTAAGGAATAGGTAGCTTGAATATGATGTAAATAAGGGAGAAGCTAGTGTGAAGGGTCACTCGTTATAATTATAATGGATTGTTCATCATTATTCTTATAGATGATTTCTTTTAATTATTTATGCTTCATATGATTTGTGGTTTAAAGGCTTGAATCTAAGATGTAGAATAGATTTTTTTTACTTATTATAGCTGAGGGTACCTAGACTTAATTGGATGTTAATTTTAGCACTCGATTCTCTATTGAGTGTTTTTCCTACTTACCAATTTTGATGGCTTTTGAACTAAATCACCTAACTATTTCTTACCTTAACCTTGGGCCCCATTACAACTTTGAGAAGTCCTTTGATTCATGTATGCTTGTGAACCTTTAGTGGTGGAGAACTAAAAAGATATGCAAAATCGTAGAATGTCTTGATCATGAAAGGTGTTTGAGTGTACCTATGGATTGATCTTGCTTTTAAAATAACTTGCCAAAATATATCCCTCAAATGCTCAATTTTTGAAGGGAATAGTTGTTAATTGATCATGAGTAAAAACAATTGAATGTTTAATTCTTTCTATAAGTTTTGAAAGTTATTCCTCTTTTTTTATGACCGTCTTCAAGAGGAAATATTTTGATTTTAATTTTGATCTTTACTTTTACTCTAAGACTACCAAAAGCTAAGTATAAGAGAACTTGATAAGTGTTTGATTGATTGTCTATTTATTCTTTAATGCTTAGTGATTAATATTTGTGTTGCATTTGAGATACTCATTTTGGTTCATATTTTGGTTTAGGTATAAGTTGGAGGAAAAAGAACCAAAATAAGCTAAATTCACATCCTCAGTGCAGTTCTACTGATGTTCAGTGTTATTTACCTTCTTGGAGTAAGAAGGAGATGAGTTAGGGTAAAAACGAGATAAAAAATGGAAGAATTGGAGTCATTATGACTTACATACCTGTGTATGAGACTTACACGATCATGTATAGGATTATTAAGTCACTGAAAATGTGCACAAACTCAAAGATGTTGTTTCAACCATGTTTGTGACCTACACGCCTATGTGTAGACCTACACGACCATGTAAGTGAGTTATATAACTGTGTATCTAATTGTAAATATGTAACTTCATGATTTCTGGAAAATTAACATACACGATGACCTACACACCTATGTAATTGGCTATGTATAATCATGTAGTCCTAATTTTGAGGTATAAAGGACAATTAAGATGCCAATCAAAATATATACAACATATAGAGAGATTGGAACTTTTTGAATTGTTATGAGTAGATAATCTTCTTCCTTTCAGTTCAAAGTGGATATCGAGGTTGGTTAAAATGTTTGGGAATTGACCAATCTTAGTAATCTTGTTTTTAACTCTCTTTTAAAGTTTATTATGTTATTGTATGCTTAAAGGTTAGGTTTTATGTATAAATGATTTAGATAGGGTCTGCTAGATCATATATATATGGATTTATTGCCAAAATCATTATTATAATCCATATTTTTTCTTAATATGATTCACGTGGAGTAAAATAATGATCGCGAATCATTAGGGATAATATAACACAAGTTAAATAATCTAAGCTTGTGTAATTATTGTTTAGATTAACATGTTTTCTCAATCATAATACGATTATAACATTAAATCTAAAGAGCTTGTTCTAGGTTATTTGATAGTCTAAATCTAATTTAATTTTTTTTAATTAGTTACATTCTAAAAGAAAACTAAGATTAATAGAGCTTGTTATTAATCTGCGGTTAATAGTTTTAAAGAGAGGTGCGAGAACAACGTTACAATTAATTATACATATTCATGTGAAGGTTGAGATTGAACCAAGACTAGACTTAAATCCATTGATTATTTCTTACAATTTTATATCACTTGATTTTAATTTGTCTTCCATAGTTTTATTTTATTTTATTACATCAATTGAATTCATTCAACCCTCTCCCCCAATCCTATTACACTGATTTGCTCATTACAAAAATCAGTCACGTGCTCTGTAAATATGATCTTTTCTTACCACTACTACAAAATTTAGTTATGCAGAGTTAGGTTTTATTTACTAGTGTATTCGGTATGCATTAATACCACGTAGAATACTCCCAAATACAATAAACAAGAACCCCAGTAAAAGCTTACAAATTAAAGCAGCTCACTTTATCACTTTGATAATATCAAAAAAGATTACTGACTCAAAAAGAAGAAACATAAATTTATAAGGTTTCCACCCTTAATAGTCATTAGAGCTAAGAATTAATCATTGTAATAGTTAGTTGCAGATCATTGGTTAACTAATATAGTATATTGGTTTACCAGTATGCACTGAATGTGTAGATTCACTAGTTGTTAAGATACTAGTCCATCAATATGGCATATTGACCGACCAATACATCAACTAATATTATTATAAACTCTCAAAATATTGAATTTAATAACTTTGAAAGATCAATATGGCAAATTGATCGACCAATACATCAACAAATATTATTATAAACTCTCAAAACATCAAATTTAATAACTTTGATCTATATTAGTTTACCATTAACACATATAGGTAAACCAATCCCCCCACCAAAAATGTGATTTTAATAACTTAAAATCCTCAAAGTCGATTTTTTAATGTAATCATGATTAAAATGCTTCACAAAACATTTCCTAAGGAGTGTTTAAAAGATCATAGGATGTTCTCTTAAAAACAAAAGCTTTAATGCTTCTTGACGAATGAAAAGACTCATGCAATAAAGTGATATAAAATATTTATGTATGGTGAACCTTTAAGATTACCAAACTAATAAAGTGAGATTACAAATGATAGTAAAATACCAAACAAAGTAGCTTCTTGAGTTATGCATGATTTCATTTTGTTCATTTTGTTCTTGTAAAGCTTCTCATTAAGATAACAAGCTCATTAGTCATATATATGTTTTGTTATCACCTAAGCATTGATTAAAGACCTCCTTTAGTTTAATAAACCATGAAAAAAACCAAAGCATATTGCAAATAAATCCACACCAAAGTAGGTTATAAACTACGTATTTTGACTCAATACCATGAAAAACATAAATTAACAACACTTCATTGTCTCTTATTTCAATCCTCAACGATTAAGTTATTTTCAATATACTTAACACTTTATAAACCATGTTTAAATGTATGTGTAAATAAAACTATCATAAACATAAAATATAAAGATATAAACTTTATGCAGACAGAGGAAGAGGGAAATGATATCATCTGCTAACATTTGAACATAATGAATATTACTCTATTCGACACTAAAAAATGGAAGAAGTAGATGACAAAGATAATATTTAAATAGACATAAAAACAAGTTATACTAAGAATATTACTCTATTATCTATTATATTGCAAAATTATGTAACTATCCTAACTAATTCTACATCTATTAAAATATAGTGAACTGCACATGTGATGATTATTAATGATCAGCATTTACCCACTACTTAGTCGAATCCTTATATGAAAGATCACAAAGTTACCATCATGTCAACGTCATGTTAATAATTCTTTTAGACTTATTTTCTTGGGCATTAAAGTTTGATCGAGTCTTCCACTTGTTTTAATGACAGAATGTAAAGTTAGACTAAATTTAAATGCTTAACTTCTGTAGGAGTAGAGGCACGTCGAACCACTGGATGAAATGATGTATGTTTGTGGAAATATGCATGTGATGACTGCTGTTTGTGGAAATATGCATGTGATGACTGCTTTTGAGTTCCATTCAAAGCGCGTTGAAAAAGTGTTGTCGAGTGTCTTTTCACTTGATAAGATTTGGTTTCTAGCTTCATTTTCCCAAAGCTTCAAACTGATGCTCACCTTGCAGGTGAAGGAATCTTGTGTGTTAAATAAGTATTTGCCCCTAAACCCCACGAAGTCAAAAATTCAGAGGCGGTAGAAAAGCACAGGTAAAAAGAAGGGAGATGGAAGAAAATGCAAAATCGATAGGCTTTAGAAGGAAAAACATAAACGATGGAAGTGGGAAGAGTAGAAATAATCACAAAAAATCTTTTGATGAGTTGATTTTTTTAAGTGATTGTATATAAATGCTAGCTCAAAATGCTTTGCATTAATTAAAGAAGTCAAAACAACCATCTGTTGAGAGTGGGATTTGAACCCACGCCCTTTCGGACCAGAACCTTAATCTGGCGCCTTAGACCAACTCGGCCATCTCAACTTTTGTTGCTTTTCTGTGAATGAGAAAAATAATAATGGTGAAAAACAACTTAGAAAGCTGGTTTCTACCTGCGATTCCTTTGACCGTTTCAAAGCACAGGCATCTTTAACGTTGGCTCCACATTTTTTGCTTTTCTAAACAAAGTTTGATGGGTTGGGGAAGTGTATATGTTACCTCATTCATTGAGACATAAAACCCTGTAGATGCTATGCAATGAAATTTCTAATCCTGCGCATGTTAAGCTTTGAAATACTTATACACCAACATTAAATCATATAAATCGTGTTGGCCATAACCTAAAAGAGAACCAATAATATATCTTTTAAAATGAATATTCAATTATTATTATTAAAATCACTTTATTACATAAAGATAAGACTATTTAGTGTTAGATTTTTCAACGAATTAAAATAGAAGTTGAGATGAAGAACGTAAGCCATGTTTTCCTTGATAAGGTCATTGAACCTGTCAATAGGTACTTAAATTCTCTGGTCCTTTAATTCTGTCCCAACTTTATTCTAATCCATCTAAGTCATCTATTTATATGAGTCTCACATAAATAACTGACTTGAATGATTTGGGACAAAATTAGAACAAAATTAAGGGGCCAGAAGATCAAATAGGACTTTGGGTATTATCATCTTGTGGACATTATCGTTGGCGTGAAAGCAACCAAAGAAGGTGCACAATCGAGGTATCTATGCATTGGAATTTGTGCATGCACAGTCCTTAACGACCTTATTTTCCTTTTGATTTGAGGCCAATATACAAGTGTTAATAGCCTAGAAGAGGGTTGCCCGTACCCACATATGTCACTGTTGATTTTGAAAGACAGGCACTACCAAAATAATTGTCGATAAAGTGGTGCATTTAACAACAAACGTGTCTTCTTATTTTTCTTTCTTTCATAAAAGTTACATTGAAATCCTGAAATGTTCTCAGTTTATTGATTTTATTTGCAGCAATTTAACTTCCAATTAGTAGAACACATTCCTTATTCACATAAACGCAGGAACTCTTCAACATAAAGATACCAATTAGTAGATCATTCGTAATGTGGTTTAAATTGAATTTTAACTTGGAACAATGAGGTGTGACATGGTGATAGCATCTTAACTTTTTTTTGTTCATTGAGTTTGCAATGAGTTTTAGATACGTGGAAGTCATCTTGAAGTGAGCAAACAATCCTGAATGCGCAACAGCTGTGGGTCGTACTTTGTTGACACTTGTAAACAAAACTGACGTGGGAGTTGGGACGGGGAAACTTACGATGCTACTTCTTCGCTTTCACTTTTTAGGCGTACAAAGTATGTTGTGCTCTTGTCCACACGGGTAGCTCAATTGGTCTTCAAGAAAGTTATTGAATACAACGTCTCAGGTTTGAGTCTTGACAGCAACAGTGTGAAAGTTTCATCCAATGTAGTGACTCTTTGTGTGCACCGAATATGGGGTCTCCTCTCTGAAGAACTGAATGAGATTAAACCATGATTTACTCCTCTATTACAGTTTCATCCAATATAATAACTCCTTGTGCATACCAAACATAAAACTCTCTCTTTAAAAAATTGAATGAGATTAGACTATGATTTATCCGTCCGTCACCCTGTCAGTATTTTGTGCTCATTTATTTGCCCCTCAACTTCACGCGGAATCATAATGGACATAAAATTCTCTAGTCTGATGATTTCAGTTTCATGGTCATCCTCTTACAACCATTAAACAATACTAGTTATAATGAAGTGGAATTGACTGGACCCACCCCTTATACTCGCCAATGTTAGGCATTACTCCAATTGACCTAAAGGCACCAACCCTTCGTCAACCAGCAGACTCGTTTCTCTCGTAGTTCTAGCTTTTCAACTCAACCCTTCTCTGAAAAGATAAAGAAAAAAGCTCTGTAGCAATGAACAGAGAATATCGATTGTTTGTAACCTTCCTTTGCCTTCTTTCACTGCTTGTTAGTTCAACATCTTCTCGTCAAAAACAAGGTAAAGAAAACGATCTTTTTCTTGTCCTTGTTTCTAGGCATAAAACTGTTACATGCTTCATCATCATTGCAAGATCAAGATTGGAAACTTTATGATTATTTGCACTCTCTTACAGGTCACAGTGAAGTGAAGGTTAATGAAATCACTCGGCCAGTTTCAGTCAGTAACACAAATGTGGAAGTTAACGAGGTAAAGGATTAAAATAATCATTGAACGACTGTCCAGTTCCCAATCCCCTCGCTCTTTAAAATTATCACACATCGTGTAGACTTGTTGCCTTTTCACTGAGTCCGTTGTTTCTCAATAATATTTGCAGGTTACCATGACCTCAGGCGAGTACTGCAGCGAGAAAGATGAGGAATGCCTACATGGAAGGATGATAGCTGAAGCTCACTTAGACTACGTTTACACCGAGCGCCATAACCCTTAAATAGCTGTCGTCTGCATCATATAAAACAAAGAATTATGTTCTTTCCTATTGTAAGAGAAATTGAGTTGAAGAAAAAAGTAAGATGGAACTTCGTATCAAATTATGAGTAGATAACTGTTCACATATATGGAACTACATATCAAATTATATGTTGACAGATTGTTAATATAGTAGCTGTGAATGCTTTCCTTTTTCGGGTGCCTAGTTATGGGTATCAAGTAGAGTGCCAATTTAAACAAGGAAATCCACAAGACCATAAACCAGGAATAATCTTTTAGGACTATTGTGAGAAACAACGGAGAAGAACAAGAGTAGCTTTGATACAATAAACACATGGTTGATTGATAATGCCATCCTCAATCATCGAGAAGAACATAAGAAGCTTTGAAAAGAATCCACAGGATCATAGCCTCGGCACTAACAATGCATTTCTAAAAAAGAATAAAATCCCTGCGTACCACGTGCCCCACTACAAAAATTATGAAAGCACGGGTCTGAGGACCCACCCATCACTCCAGATGATTAACCAACCTTATACACGAGGCAATGTAACCTTGATTGTTTTTGGTACGTCTTCCTGTTCATCTCTGTATCGAATAGGTCGTGAAAAAAGTCTTTTGCAGTTTACGCTCTACCGGACAATGATTTCCGTACTAGTTATGGACCACCGATGACCAATTGTGAGAATTGTACGTATGAGATCTATACAAGCCTTGAATTTAGGGCAGGGGACTTGGTGCCAAAATGTATTAAGTTAGCGTGATGAGAATCATTTTAAGCCTGATGAAACCTGTAGGCTTACATGAACGCTTGAAAATTTGTAAAATCCTCCGAACAGTGGTCCTCCATAATATAGTCAAGTACCACCAACCAAATCGAAGAAACGGGAGAAAATCTCTCCATTTTCTGTGCAGGGGGGACAGTCAAATCTAATTCCTATCACAGATCCGTCCCTTGACGGAAGTAACACAAACAAAGATGTCATGGGACCAATAAGTTCTTCCCACAAGTTGGGGAAGCAAAGCACATCCCACAAAAACAAATTTAACGATTAAACTGCAGGTGCACTGCACTATCATAAGCATAAAAGATACCCAAAAGATAATAGAAAGCAAACTAATGAGGGAGTAAAGCGACAGAACAAGGAATTTAAAAGGGGCATTCAACCTCATTTTTATCCTCTTTACACAAAAAAACCATAAGACTCATTGTGGAACTGCAAAAATGGATTGCATTGCCTTTCTCCTGCTGTTGGTATTAAATGGTGGCATGACAAGATACCCGCTACGGAAAACTTAAAATCAGAAACAAAAGCGCATCACAAATCAACCATACAAGTGCAGGAAGTTAAGATGGGAACTGTCAGGTACTGAACTATATTTCTATTGACATAAAAATCTTTTGCGGAACAGAGAAAAGGCATGAGGGAAATCTACAAGATACTACTCTCATCATGATGCTGATGAAGAACAACAATTGCATGATAAACCCATAAACTTCTTTTCGTAAGAGACTGATCCCTCACTGAGCTTACAGATGTCGACTAGCAATCTTGCTTCGTTAGATCTTCACGCATCACGCACCCTTTTCCTACCCAAAGAGTTGAGGAATACTTTCAACAAAATGCAAAATAACCCAGAAACCAGAAATCAGAAACCAGAAACAAAAGGACAAAAGAGGAACAGAACTGTAATTAACTCAGTAAACTCAAATAATCATAAGATGCCTATGAAGGTGCTGAAACCACTGCCAGGTTACAAAATTGAAAAATGGATGAGGATCTCCATATTAGCATGGAAAAAACCTTGCATATATGAATCAGTAATCCTAAACATAGATGGCATAAATTTATAAATAATAACCAAAGAATCAATTAAAAAGACAATTTCTGCTTGAGCAGATGTAATAACTATAACTACATTAATGGATCAAAAAAATTATGTCCAGATATTTGGCTTCATCAAAATATATGCCCAGCATAACAAATAATGAAACGGTACTCTAAAGTAGAACTCATGTCACTAAGCACTAATCCAAAAGCCACCAGCAAAGGAAAGACGCAGATGAGAAACTAAGAAAATATGGCCAAAGCAGGGAAGATAAAAGAAGAAGCTAAGCTTACTGTTTTGAAAGAGGGCCTATGAAACAGTGGATTGATACTTCAACAGATGCAGAAGTAATGCACAAGGAAGATATCTAGAATTGGGACACTATTATGAAATAAGTCCACTTACAATTTTAATACTCTTTTTCCAATCCCATGTCAGGAACTGAACTTTGTGATCTACAGTTCACATGTACAATGGAAACCTTAGAACTCTCCTCCGTAGAATCTACCTTACCATCCCCCAATGGAAGTGTTGAGTAAACTGCACCTTTGAACATCCATTTACTCCTTTCTTGACTATAATGATCTTCAAAAAGTTCACCACACAAAACACATACACATTGGTCTTCATCTGCAGGAACCATTGGCTCATCTTCGTCGATTGGTGCACCAAACTCATCGATAAAATGAGGAGATTCCACTACCAATGGAGCCCCCCCTGTCCTTACAATCCAATCCTCTGCATCAGCATACCAACCCCTACTCAACCTGCTTGTACAATCTGGATCTATTCTGTTTAGGGTATGCCAGTCCATGTGTCTAGCAAGCCGCTCTTTAAGTTTAAGCCGAAGGCCACATATGATGCATTGATGTTGTATGTCATCAAAGAGTGAACTAATCACAGGTGGATGTAATTCCCGGATTACATCCGACTTAAACTCCAATCCAATGAGATTTTCCACTTCCGCTGTGGTAGACTGCTGTAAGGCAGAGAAGACTTTTTCTGCAGGTTCTGGAACTTCTTTCTGAGTGGACTGGGATATAGCAGAAGTGTTCAGAGGAGCGGAAACTGGAGTAGGTATGGCAGTAGCAGCAGGAACAGTTTGGTTCTGTGACTCAGTAGGTGAAGGAGATGATGTATCTGACTTAGAAGCAGCAGATATCAAACCTTTGGCCACTAATGAACTCAAAAGATTGGAAATGGGGCTTGCGACCTTTGTCACAGCATCTGATTCCTGTGATGACGGAAGGAGACCAAGCGCTGGAGGGCACTGCTTCTCTTTTCTGGGAGAAATACTGGGGTTAGCCATCGTATTATCATTTGACAATGGAGCAGACAAAGTTACTGAAGAGTCCTTAGCCCTAGCTTTTTGTGGCAGGTGAGTAACACTAGGAATAGGAGGTTGAATGCTTGATTTAGGTTGAACTTTCTCTTCATCTTGAAAACTTTTGATAGGAAGACCACCAGAGGCAATATTAGAAAGAATTCCACTCTTCATAACAGCAGCCAACAAGCTACTAGTGCTTGATAGTCCTGTTACTTCTGCGGTAGGCAAACTTGAATGATCAGATGCACTACTTCCTGATGTTGATGGAGTTCTAATATCTGAGACTGGCGGCAAGTGTGGTTTCTGAATCTGGTGAGAAGCTTCAGATTCTCTCGACAGAGATTGTCCTGATTGATTATACTGATGACTTGGTTGAGAAGTAAGTACTGAAGAAGATGAAGCCTTCCCCTCCTGAATTTGCACCGTGTCCAAGTTGCCACGTTGAACATTTCGAGACAGCAATTTGTCCATGTTGGCTTTTTTAGGAACTGTATATTCTGACTGAGGTAGAGACTGGGGTTGTGTATAGTCTTCCCCAGAAAAGTTTGGCAATTGTTGATGCATGTGCTGTGTTGGAAACGAGGGTGTCGATGGGCGTTGGTGCCTGCCTGACCGAGCAGATGATGACGATGATGGCACTTCAAGGGACGGTAACCTATATTGTGCTAAGGTTCCAGATGGTCCTGATGATGCATGTGCTGAAAACCCAAATCCTGAGGTTGCAATTTCAGAACTTGTGGTATGAGGTCTTACTGCCATCCTGGTCAACGTACCTGCACTTGTGGGCAACCCACTAATACTGGCTGAATTACCATTCGAGTAACCAGTAATAGAAGCTCCTGAATGCAAGTGTCCATCTGCTGAATGTGAATCCTGCAATTGCCACGGGGAGGGCATTTGATACCCACTACTAGCTTGCTCTTTCTGTTCAGAAGACAATGAATCAGAGGAATTTTCTCTATCAAATCTTGAGCCAATTTCGTGTACAGTTTGTAGCCTTTGGAGGTCATTTTCGAAGTCCTGCACGTGGAAAATTTTAGAGTGAAAACAGTAATGCTGAAGCCAACACAGAATGAACACAGAAGTTTTTATTGCAAACTTGATTCAATTTTCAATCCAGTACAAGTTTGCTCATTTACTTTTCTCGCTCCAAAACTCTAAGAAGAAAAAGGTTTTCCCAATTGAATCTTACCAATTTCTCTGTATCATCAGGAGTCCACCCTTTTCTGGAGTTATTAGAAAGTTTAGCTGCATCATGATCTGACACTCTAGAGTGCATTTCCCAAATGAACTCCTCTTCCTCTGAGTTCTTCCAGCTAGGGGACATCTCACTGTGGCTCCTAGCAATGTCCTGAATACGGGGCTCTAGATGCAAATCGTAACTAGGAGCCTTTGCAGATGACAATTGTGGGGGTCCTTGCTTCAGACTGTAACCATTTTTTTGGCTAGATATTGTCTCTGAGATGCTGCTGCCAGTACCATACCAAGGCTTGTCATGCCCAGGGTCCGAAATCCTCCCACTTCTTCCAACTCCCATGCCTGAGCTTCTTTGGACATCAGAACCATGTTCAAAGTCTACATATGTTGAACCCATTCTCTTCTCATGAACAAGCTCAACCATAGATTGTTTATGGGGACGTTGAATATTCTGAAAGATAACATCTTATAAGTGGAAGTACAATTTTACAAGAAGCAATGGGATGCATTAATTTGTTAAAATCTGAATGGAATCAATTGTTTACTCACATTAATTTTGACAGAACCTTCCTCCCATGGGCGTCCAGCACCAGTAATGGCTAACCTGCCTGGCCTTTCAACATCTTCACTTGAGTTGGCTATAGGAAGAGTCATGTCATTAGGTATTCCCTTTGCCTTGAGATAGAACCACATTGATAGAGAAACATAATCAGTTTGATGGCGACACTACTTACACTACCTCAGCAGATGAAGCAACATAAAAGAATATTATTGGGACACAGTTTATACATTATTGTTGCTGCTGCTAAAAAAAGTTTATACATCCATCCTCCTTCAAAAGTCATGCACATGCATAAGTAAAAAACTTCTGTGGTAATGTATTTCCAGGAATCTAATTCTCCATGCCATAGAACATATTTTTTTCTCACATGAGACGAAAAAGCAGGCAACAGTTAGATATAGGAAATGGAAATATGGGGCACCCGAACTTAGAAAAACAGGAAAAAAGCAATTTTTATTCAGGACATAGAAAACAAAGTTTATGATGTAAGATAGTTTAGTCTAAGCTATGGCCACATATCTATACCTGTATTGCTAAAGGCAGTTCATCAATTCCACTTACCCTGCTTGATTGCTGAAGTCGTTGTCTTTCCAAATACTTGGGGTTGACATGAATGCTATGTGGAGGGCGCTGTGATTGAGAATCAGGCCTAGATGTAGTCGATGCTGAAGATGAAGCATTCACAGCAGAAACAAAGCCAAGTTCCTTCTCAATTATCTGAAGTGGCTGAGGAGGAAAGACACCTTTCCACGTCCCAAAAAGATGCCGCATGCTTGAATGGATGGAGGGATCAATTTGCTTATATGCTTTGCAAAATACCTGAAACACCCACACCTTTTATTATTACCAAGTAAAGTGAAAAAGCAACACCCTTTAGCAATTTGATTTGCAAGAGGTAACCTCAATTTGGGAGTAAGCTAGGACTTGGATCAGTTCTCTAACAAACAAGTTTGCTATCTGTAATTGTAGTAAAAAATTGTCTGACTAGTGTTGAAACCGTATAACACAACATATATAAGTATAGCATATCTGACATGCCTCTCAAGTAAAAAGACTCCATACAAAATTGAAAACCTAACCTCAGGCAATCTGGCAGCAAAATACTTTATGTAATCCCTCCCAATATTCTTTACAATGCTGTCTAGAAGATAAAGTGATGGCAGCTTTTGCTCACTTGGTACCTGCAAGTTATTTCATTATTAGTGAAACAAGCAAGGATACCTGTAAATGACCTCAGTAGCATAAAATATGTACTCAGAGGGAGAACAAGAAGAGAAAATTTAACTAGAATCACATTTCCACAAAATATCAAACTCAGACCAACAAAACTGCCATTGGAATGATATCCTCTTGAACTTTTTGCATTCTACAACAATTTGAGTCTCTCTTCCTCTCTAAACTTAGTGTTAGAAGAAGATATTATCCACCACTAGAAGGTGAAGGATAATGTCTAAAATCAGTATCATGATCATGGATCAGAAATTTTACATATTATTTCAAGAAGCATCCTTCAAATTAAAAAAATTGCAGCTCTTGAATACCATCTTCTATCCATTTAGAAAGATTAAAAAGATAATTCCTCCAGCTGCATTTTGGAACTTGCTGTGTGTTCAATAAAGTTGTGAGCTGCAGGATGGCATAGGTGCGATTGATTACTCCCAAACCAGTACTTTCTTTCATGTTAGCTTTAAGAGAATATGGCCTGACTTCCACCAGCCCTGACCAACAACTGGAAAAATAAAGACGAGGGCTTCACTCATGTCCACTTTTGTAACAGAATTCCAATTTGGTAAACAAAAGCATCTGTCATGATCAGATTTGCAGCTTCAATTACTTGAAAAATTCACCACAGCAGCAACAGAATGACCCAGTATCAGCCAAGCAACAAGAACATGTTAAATTGATCTCGTTGCATAACCAGTTTGCTCTGTGCACGTCAAACTTTCTATTGATCTTTAATAGCCAAGGGACCTCAGTGAACCCCAAATCCACTCAACTAAGCATAATGCTAAGACATATAAGTCTTTGATCACAAAATGTACACGACGCATGCAAAAACCAAATCCTGAACTATTTTGAGTTGAACTGATGGAAGGATTGCAGGGAATCAAAACCAATGCTCCAAGTTGAACTTCAAACAATTAAAAGAAATTCCTTGCCTCAAAATGAAAAAGGTTACTAAAGTAAACATCCAAAACTGCATAACGACTAATAAACAAGACGGTTGATGTCAAAAAATGTTTCATTAAACTGAAGTTACAGTATCACACCCACTAATATAACTACTAACAAACTACTCTTGCCTTCAACAACTGGGCCACAATATTTACAATTCCAAATCTAATAATTCAAATTGGGTGAAATCTGAAACTGGGTTTGGTTCACCTCAAGAATATTAGCGCAGACAGTAGCAGCAATAGCTTTGGCGGCGTGATGATTCTCGCCGGCAATTATAGTCAAGTTAGTGATTATGGGTTTCGAATTAAAAGTCAGCTCGGATAAAGCCGCTTTGTACTGGCCCACAAGCTCCTGATACGGCGGCTGGTAGGCGGCGGCGCTTCCAAGGCTCGAGTCGTTGCTCTCGGAGTCCCTATCAGAGGAAGCAGCCAGTCTATTACTATACCTGGGCAGTAAGGGTGACGGTGACGGTCTTGATGGGAATGGACGGCCGTTGGGATTTGGTTGGTTATCGGCTAAACGGGGCTTCTTCAATCCAGAAGGTTCTCGCGATCTGTCGAAGGATTTACGCTCCATTTCCATTTACCAAGTGATGAATATCAAAAGAAATGAAAAGAAAAAACCCTAACCCTAAATATTGATCCTCATACATCAAATCTTGTAATTACATAACACGAGAATAGTCATCAAAGACAGAAATCGACAATCGAAACTAACAAAAATGAAAATAAAAAAGTTACAGGTAACAGAACGAAGCTTATTGATTCTTTCCTTCTTTCTTTTTGCTCTTTTTCTCCCAGACCCCAACGAGTGATTGATTTGTAATAAGAGGCCAAATTGTGCAGGGGCCTATGTTTGGGCCTTACTGTTCAAAGCCCAATGTTTTGGGATGCTACTGCTCAATTTTGTTTGTCTTATATTTTTACAAAGGTAAAGTTGCGTATATTGATGACCCTCTTCAGACTCTTGCAAAACAGAAAATCTTGTATATTAGGAAATGTTGACTTATATTTTTACTTTTATTTTCTGCCTTAATGTTTTCATAGATGATTAATAAAAAACATGGTATTTATGACAATATAAAATTACTCTAAAGTATCCATAATAAGCTTTAAAATTTGTTACTACTTAATACACATAATCTTGTCATAATAAAATAATAATTAATGAGAAGACTTGATGTTTATAATACATGTAAAAAGTTTGCAAATAAATGTTATTTTATGTAATTAAAAAATTTTCGATTACTAAATTAACACATTTTGGTTGCTTATACAATCATCTTAGAATTTAAGCATGTCAATGAGAAAATCTCTCAAAATTTGTACTTGATTTTTGATCGACGATATAAGTAAGCTTCGAAAAAGTTAAAAAGAAAAATTCTAAACTACTATAATGCCAGAAAGTGTTAGAATAAGGTTTGAACTAAAGAAACAATTTAATTTAAGTAAAAAGAAAGTGCAAGCTACAAAAGAAGGTTAAGAAAGAAAATTGGAAAATGATAACAAAGTGTTTTTTTAAAGTAATCTGATTGCTTTTCTATGTGTTTGTATTTCTGGAAATTATTATGTTATTGGTAGATTTATATAATCATCTTAACTTTACCTGCCTCAAGTAGTTTTCTTATAATTGTTCAACTTCCAACTCACTTCCCCCATCATGATCACATTCTAGCTAACAACCTACCACACATTATTCTCCGAATTTTAACAGCCTCAAGTAGTTTTCTTATAACTGCTAAACTTCCATCTCACTTTATATTTTGGCAGTGTTCTAACTAACTGCCTCTATACACTATTGTGTTTTAAAACATATGTCAATTATGTATCAACTATCTGGACTTCTTAAATCCTGGACATCTTAACCAATTCTCATATCCACAAACTCTTTTTTCAGATGGCTTTCAAGACTTTTAGTATTTGGGCCTTTTCACTTTTAGGTCAAATAGGTTAAAAAAATTTTAAGTTATCAACAATTGCTCCACATATATGTTTGATTAAGCAAACCAATCATATGGTATTGAAAACCTTTTGGACTTTCAAATTAGCAATCTTTACATAAGCGAATTCCAAATCTTCAAATTGATCTTAATCCTTTATCAGGACTTCTACATCCTAAAATACCAAGTTGGCTTTCTCACACCATTTTAGCTCTTTAGAATTCTCTATGATCTGCTACATTCAGAATTTGACTTATATGGCTCTCTGTGAAATTTTATTCATCAGGTTCCTTTTAACTTCCCGCATAAACCATAAATTAAACTTCATTTTTTTACTTTTTTTTCCTTTCTACACAGTTTCACCAATGATAAGAAAGTAAGTAACATCTTCTATATTTTTCAACATCAGGTCAATGCAGTGTGTAACACATTGAGTCCAACAAAAAATATATATATAAATGCTTTACAATTTTTATTTCTAGATGCTTTGTAAGTATAATCAATTTTTAGTAATAAACTAGACAATGCTTTTATACACAAATTTATTCACAATATCATTAAATATCTTTAAAAAAGTATCAATAGCGCCTGTCTTCTTCTCTTCCTCACATTAGGTGTAACATTTTCTTTTTGTTAGGTATGAAAACTACCTTCAACATCCCAACTCATCCTGACCACTGAAAAAGAACTTCTATTGCCAATTTCATAATTCAGTCTTTGCCTTTTATCTTTTTTACACTGATACTCTTCAAGAAGATTTTTCATTTGTCATTTCACGTCGTAACTTACTTTCTTACAAGGCTTAACATCATCTTTAATCCTAGCAAAAAAATTTTAATTTAGTGATTCCCCCACCTTTCAAATAGTTGTTGCAATAAAAACAAATGGTATAATTCTTCATTACAACAACCAATCTAGCATGAATCCAAGTTGGATTATTGAATCTTCCTAAATTTAAAACGGTTGAATTATCAGGAGTACTTAAACTTTACTCTATTTATCTATTAAAATAAACGTAATTGAATATAATAAACGAAAAAAACAATGCATGCACCTCTTAATTGTAAACCAGTAGATAAACATGTCATTAAGTGAACCATCAAATTATCATATCCTAAACATGTATCATATAGCCATCTATAACATCACTATAAATTATAACATATAACCAACATACAACCATCTATTCATGTACATAAGTTAGTATACCTTGACAGATAATAAGTATCAACAAAAACTCATCAAAAAATATCCTAATTTAGGTGAAATGAAGTATCATATGATAACTAACTTTTAATTTCAAATTCTTCCATTTTATGAGAGACCTAAATCAAAGAACTTTTAACTTTCAAGAAGTGCAAAAAAATACAATTTCAAAAATACCTTAAAGAATTATAAAACTTTGTCAAATTTTAAGTTTAAATTAAATCTCTTTATAAACTCTCATGACATAAACCAAATACGTTAAATATTCAAATAAAATCTCTAATTAAATTACACCAAAATGTTTTATATTTACATTTCGAATTACATAAAAAGAATGAAAATTACAATACACTATTATAATATTCTACAAATAATTTTAGTGTATTTCTAATTATTAATTGACCAAAGCGAATAAGGATCAATAATTTTGTATGTATTAAATGATAACTAATCAAGAATACATAATACACGTAATAAAATGAATTATTGATTTATAAATCCTGATTACACATTTACAATAATCCACTTACACAATAATACACATGAGATTACAACTACACCATAATTACACGGTTACACTTATACCATAATTACACACATAAGATTAAAACTAAACCATAATTACACGCATAATATTACAAGTTTAAAACTACTACCATACACACATAATTATTAGTTAACACACATAAACACTAAAAATGAATCGGGAAAGATGATGTGGGACTCGTGAGGAGAGGAGCTCTAACTCTGGAACAGTGAAGATGGTGTGTGAGTTGGCAACGTGACAAATATGGAGGTTGGAGAGACATGGTAGGCTGGCAATAGGGAAAATCTAGAGGTTGGTAAGGAGCACCTCAAATCCTCTATTCCAATTACTCTGTTCCAACTTTGTTCTATTAAATCTCATCCATACATTTGTGTGGGGTCTACGTAAACGTGTGGATGAGATTTAATAGAACATGATAGGAATACTATAATCAGGACAGGAGATCTGATCCCAGAGAGGAGAGGCATTACATGCACATGTAAAGGAGAGCAATGACACGACTGTTAGTAGGACAATATGACAGTGACGTGCAACAAGGAGAGGGATGACAGAGCCCCAAGCAACGTGCGACAGTAGAGGAGAGGAGGAGACTAAAGTTCTGACTTTTGAGTTAAGGAGTGAGGACTCGACATTAAAGACCCTAATGTAAGCCATTTTTTAAAATATTTTCACTCCTTGTATTTGTATTTTGCATTTTAGTCTCGATACCAACAAGATTTTTTAGGTATCAACCACTATCAATCGAAAAGGTCCATACCAACTAATATTGAATATTAGTATAGTATCAGCAAGTACTGTACTATTTTTTAGTAGTACGACACTATACAATACTTAATACTCTAGATTGGGAGCATAACGATTTCTTTTTCGTTCTTTGTAAGCAACATTGTGTCCCATTAGGCGTGCTAAATTGTTGGTTGCTAATACAATCAACTTGGAATTCAAGCATGCTAGGAAGGAATTATCCAATAATTTCTATATGACTTCTTATTAATAATATAAGTGGGCTTTAGAAAACTTAGAAAGTAAAATTCTAAGCTACCAAGATGCTAAAAAGTATTAGGATAAGGTTTAAACTAAAAAAACAATTTGAGCTAGGTAAAAGGAAAGTACAAGCTTCAAAGGGAATGTGAGATAATAAGGATAAGTACATAATGCAAAGAAAATTGCAAAATAATAACCAAAAAAATTTTGATTGTTTTTTTTCCTGTGTGTTAGTATATGTGGAGATTGTATCTCTTTGTGTTGATAGTAAATCTATATAATCCTCTCAACTTTAGCTACCTTAAACAATTTTTCAGTAACTACTCAACTTCTAACTCACTTCCTATCATGACCACATTCTAGCTAACTGCCTACCACATACTATTCTTTCAACTTTAACAACCTGAAGTAGTTTTCCTATAATTGCTCAATTTTCAACTCACTTCCTATTTTGGCCACATCCTTATTAACTACCTCCATGCATTGTCATTTTAAATGAAAATATCAATTATATATCAATTGTCTGGACTTATTGAATCCTGGACTTCTTAACTAATTCTTGTGTCCAAGAATTCTCTAGTTAAATGAAATTTCTAGGATTTCTAATATTTGTGCCTTTTCACTTGTGGGCCAAGTGGACCAAATTCTTTTTAAGCTATCAACAATTGCCCCCACATATGTTTGGTTGGTATTAAAGACCTTATAAACTTTCGAAGTTATCAATCTTTATAAGAGCAAATTCTAAATCTTCCAATTGACCTTCATCCTCAATTAGGAATTCTTCCTCCTAAAAAGTTTGCTTGGCATTCTCACCTCTTTTAGTTCTTCATAATTCTCCATGATCTTCTTTATTCAAAATTTTACTTTTGCAACTACCACAATTTTATTTTGTGAAACTCTATTCATCAAGTTCCTTTTAACATCCAACAAAAGTAGTAAATCAAAATTTATTATAGCTGGTGGAAATTAATCTTCATCTATCAACACAATCTGCTCAACTTCAGTAAACAACATAATTCCTTTGTTGATCCAATCTTGAATTATATTCTTGAATCTCAAGTATGAATTTATTGGATGAATCCATGTATTGTGGTACTTACAGTAGTCCTTCCCTATGATTTCTTCTTTTATAGGAAATCCATGCTTTGATGGTAAACTAATGAATTTTTCCTGTAACAAAAAAAATCAAAGATTTCCTTTATTTTCGAGGTGTAGAAAATGTATTGAATCTAAATAGTTGGTGCTTGTAATTTTCTTTTTGACTTCAAAAGACTTCCGCTCTGAGCATGGAAAGCATAGGTTCTAAGGATATTAAATCCAACTACTACTAAATCATATGAATTTGTTTCCATAAATTAAGTACTAACTAAACCATTTTTTATGTCCTTCTTTCCTAAAAAAGTTCTTCGCATTCAAATACTTGTGCTACCAATTTATAGGAATCACAAAATTCCATACCTTGAAATTCTTTTTGCAATATAAAATCAACACCCTTTTAGGCTAACTTCACATATTTAGTCTCTAGAAGTGCAATTTGACATTGACTTCTCATTGTCTTGAAACAGGTGATAAACATGTCAACATTTTCATCACTTTCCTGAATAAGTCTAGAAAATTATACTATGCTAACTTCGGGTTCAGTTCAGAAAAACTAAGTATGAAATAATCTCCCTATTTCAGCCTACATAAGGATATAATGATTGGGCAACAAAGCATACTAGGACAAGGTTGTGTCTATTAATGAATTTGGGAACAACTTAAGCTTAAAATTATTAAAATTGGTCAATTCTCCACACTGAATAATAAGTATAGTGATGTGCTCAATAGTTAATTGTCCATATTCATAGAAAGTGAAATTCTAAGCTATCAAAATGCTAGAAAGTATTAGAATAAGGTTTGAACTAAAGAAACAATTTGATTTAGAAAAAAAGGAAGTACAAGATACAAAAGAGAATTTGAGATAATAATCATAAATGCACAACGTAAAGAAAATTGAAAAATAATAACAATGTTTTTTAAAGTAATTTGATTGTTTTCTCGTGTGTTAGCATATCGAGAGATTGTTTCATTTTGTGTTGTTATGAATTTATATAATCCTCTTAACTTGAATTTCCTTAAGTAGTTTTCTTATAACTGCTTTGTTACAAGAAGATTGCCTATCACAACTATTCTCCCAACTTCAAAAGCCTCAAATGGTTTTCCTGTAACTGTTCAAATTCTAACTCACTTCCTATTTTGGTTATGTCTTAACTAACATTCTCAATGCACTATTATGTTTAAAACATATGTCAATTATATATGAATTATATAGACTTATTGAATTTTGAACTTCTTAACTGATTCTCAGGTTCACAAATGCTCTAGTCAAACAACTTCAAGGCCTTCTAATATTTGAGCCTTTTAACTTTTTAGCTAAATATTTAAGCCTTTTAACTTTTTAGCTAAATAAGATGAATTTTTTAGGCTATCAACAATATGAAAATATAATCTTGAACATTATTAATAATATTTAGAACATGTATTTAATTGTAGAAGATACACGCCCAATTTTTCAAAACATATAGATTTTTTCTTAAATTTGAAAATTTTCTGTTATAAACTAATACAAAGGAGGATAAATATTAGTTCTTCATTAAAGATTCTCCATTCACATTATTCTTCACTCTTTCACTATTTTTTTTTCAAAAAATCACTTCATGACCTTTGCATTTTTTCCGTAAAACATTTCTTCCTTATATCAATAAAATGGGTTTTAATCTATTAACACAATTTCTACAACATTTAGTAAGAAAACTTTTGTTATTTTATATTATTTCTATAAAATAAATAATAATAAAATATTGTTTATTATTATCAATATTTTAAAAACCAAACCGAATTGACCAGTTCGATTTGAAATAGTACGAACCAACTAGTTATCTAGTTCAATTTCATTTAATATCCTCTACATATAAAAACCGACGGGTTTATCAGTGAATTTGTCAATCTATATACCTAAACTTCATATTTTAGAAATCAAAAATTAAAAAGCTCTTGGCCTTTATTATTTGTTCTTCATCGTCTTACTCTTTGCTCTTCATTGTCTTCTCTTCATAGATCTCATCGCTTCTATAGATGCATGTAAGTAAATATGATACTTATGGGTAACTCATAGATGCAGAAATCGAGCCCTATTAACTCTCCTTAGGCAGCTACTGGACTCTTCTTAAGCGGATACTGTGAGTAATCCATAGATGCAGAAATCGAGCCATGTAAGGTTTTGTGATACTTGTTTGAGTTTAAAATTTTTCATTCTTTCTTGAAATTACTGCTTCTCTTGTTGATCTCTTTCTCTGAGTTACAGAAGATAATGTGGAGTAGGTCGAAATCGATGATGTGAAGCTTTTGAAACTTTTGTACTAACTCTACAACGTTTAGTTCTGATAATCGAATACTCAATTTTGCTAGCTACGCGAACTTGAATTTCCTCTTCAGTTCCAACAATTTTGCATCCATTTGAGCGAAAATTTCAAAAAACCAAAGTTGTTTTAGTTTGTATGTTTGTTTGATCTTACCAAAGTTGTTTTAGTTTGTATGTTTGTTTGATCTTCTTATGTTCTACTGTTGTTGTTTGTTCTTTGATGAGCTATGTGTTTCTGCTACCAAATGACCTATCGTTTGTAGAATATGCTTTAACATCATAAAAAGAACTTCAAAAATATTGCGAATACTGTAATGGAATTGGTGCTCACTTTGATAGCGATATTAGGCTTGATAATGTGTATAATAGGGCTTGACAATAAATTCCTTAATAAATACTTGGATTTGACTTAAGAAATAAATTTTTAATTACATCATTTTGGAATGAGATGAAGTTTAAAATAATATCGATTGATTTTATATCTTAAAATAAAATGATTTTTCTCTTGAATTTTTTAAAATTATAGATTAAAATGATGTTGTTTTAGAAAATTAAATCCAAATAATATTCTTTTGAAAAAATTAAAATAAAATGATATACATTTTAAGCAGAGATTTGGTTCATTCGAACCAAATTTTGAGTATATTATCCAAGTTTAAACTCGATTAGTTCTCAATTAACTTGAACTAGACTCGTTGACTACGAGATTTAATTTACTAAATAGAACTGACATATTACATTACAAAAATTAGTCAATATTAGATTTAACTCGATATTTTTTTATATTTTGATGAAACGATTGGTACAACCTAAAATTTTTATACAACCCAGTATTTGAATAAAATACGACACAAAACTTTTGGTATCAATTTTTGCCACTAAATTTACTAACATTTGACACTGGTATGAAATTTAATATATTATACTTAAATACTAAATTTTATATTTAGGCATACTTTACCATTCAAACCATTTCATAAATGAAAACAAATTACTCTTATAATTTTATTTCTTATTTATTATATACCGGTTTTATAGCAATTAATACTGATTGAACCTTTAAACCTTAAACCTTAAACCTTTCCTTTGACCAGTTCGATGTCCGGTCTGGTTTTTAAAACATTAGGTATTATCTTTAATTTACAAGTAACATTCGGGAGATTTATCAAGATCAAAAAGGTAATTTTTCTTTTCATATTGTGTAGGTACTTCTATTCAAATCGGTGGATTATTCAAATATGTATATAAAAGAAAAGTTGTTTTTCTTTTTTGCTAGTTAACATCAAGTATTAAGATTTCGTACAGTGAATTAGCACATAATCTAGTTTCTTTATGAGATTATAAGGGGATTGGATACAGTGCCTGTTAGTGAAAGGTGTTTTGTTTTGTTGAGACCTGGATAGGTTAAATTGGTGAAATTAATATTTTCAGGCCAGGAAGTTATATACATTTGCTGCTATAGTATGCCAAAAATCTCTGACAACTAAACTAAAAAGGTAGAACTAAGGAGACGAGAAAAACATATCTTTTAAAGATATTTAGCTCCTAAGTGCTCTTGGTATTTTTCTTTTCACCTCCGGTTGGGAAAAGTATAGATTATGCTAGCTCAAGGTTTATATTTAACAATTTTGATGATAACTATATAATATTTCAAAATTCAAATTAGATTTCTTTTTTGTATAGATAACGGTATTTTTTAAAAGAAGTTAAAATCATAGGAAAATTACTTCATTTCTTGTAAGAACCTTCTTAGTAAACTTTCCTTATTAATATCCGGGAGGATCTTACATTTACAAACAATTAGCTCCAAAAATTTTTGTTCCAGCAAAGATGATATTGAAAATTCAAAGTCAACTCAGAATTAAGATGAAGCAATGACTAGTTAAAGAAATTGACTATTTAAAGAAGAGCAATAACAATTGTGAAATAACAAACATACAAAGACTTTTGAAACATTTGAGCAACATCTATATTCTTGAGAGTCATATCATTCTTATTGTGCCTTACAAAGTGAAATCATTCTATCAAGAGAGAAATTGTTATTTGAGAACTTACTTTTGATTTTACATTTTATTTTTTTGTGAGCTTTTAGAAGTTTGTTATACACTTCGAGTGTGGAAGGTTAGAGAATCTTGAAAAATATGTACTTGCGAGCTTGGAGAGGCTCGTCAAATTTAATAGTTAGATTCTTATAGTGAAATACTCAAGTTAGATATTGTTAGCCAAATCAGTATAAATATACCGTGTCATTCTTTCTCTTTTCCTAACTTTTACATTTTCGCGTTATAAATTTGTGTTTTCAAAAGGCTCTTTCAGTTTTTCAATAGGCTCCTTCTATTTCTATAAAGCAAGAGGTTATTTTCACTTTAAGCATTAACAAGCTCCTAGCAATTAACAAGATTATTTCTATTTGAGGTCTAGCAGGCTTATATCGATTGACAGGCTCCTTTCTTTTTGAGTGCGAATAGGATCCTTTCAATTAATAAACTTCTTTTGTATTTTAAATAACTAACAAGATCTTTTCTTTTTAAACGTTAACATGTTCCTTTCTAAGTTTAATACGACCTTTCTATTTATTAACCCATTTTGTTTAAGAAACATTTTAAAGATTTAAAATACCTTGCAAATTTTTTACACACAATTCACCCCCCTCTTGTATGTGTTTGCTTTATCATTTGGTATTAGAGCAATGTTTGAAATTTATTGTGTTTTATAACACATGATAGATTATGGAAAACAACTTAAGAAGCCTTGAAGGACAATCATCTCAAAGCCTCCTTACTTTAATGGACACAACTACTCCTATTGGAAAGAGATAATGACCATCTATCTTCAATTGGTGGATATCGAAATCTGGCAAGCTATCAAAGTTGGAGCTACACCTCCTGCTACTGACAACGTAGAAGTATGGACTGATGCCAATAGAAGAAATGCACAGCTGAATGCTAAAGAAAGACATCATCTGATCTATGCATTATCTCCAGAAGAGTTCAAAAAGATATCCTACTGTTCTACAATAAAAGAAATGTGGAACAAGCTTCAAGTTACTTTTCAAGGAAAGAATGAGGTAAAGAAACATAGAATAAGTCTTTTAGTACATCAATACGAGACTATTTGCATAAAATAGGGAGAATAATAGATGAATTCTTCAGACGTTTCAACAACATCATCACTGCCTTGAAAAACTTGGGCAAGATATATCCAAATGACAAGCAGGTGACAAAAATTCGAAGATCGTTACCAAATGAATGGAGACCTAAAGTGACAGCTCTGTAAACCGCAAAAGATCTCGATACAATCTCACTTGACTGGTAACGAGAAAACTTAATAATTCATAAATCTGAGCTTAGGCAAGATGAAGGATCTTCATATAGAAGAGGAATGACACTAAAAGCTGTTGACGAATCAAATCCATAAAATGATGATAAAAAGTAATTCTGAGTTGCAAATAGATGGAGATTAAAATTTTAACTTCATGGTTAGAAAATATGCTCGCTTCTACAAAAAGAAGGAAACAAGAAAATTGGAAACAACAGGTTCCTATCAAAAGGTAACAACGACAATAGCAATATACAAAATAATCAAATCATATGTTGTCACTGCAAGAAGCCTGGACACACAAGACCAGAATATCCTCTTTTTTAAAAGGACAAGATAGAAAATAGAAAATCCAAAAAGCATGCTATGACTGCAACTTGGTCAGATGAGGATTTTGATAACTTTGAAGAAGAAGAGCCTGAGGAAGTCAACTACGTTTACTTTATGGCCTAATTAGGAGATAATGAGGTATATTATTCTGACTCTGATATTGAAATTAATGAAATGAGAGATGCATATCATGACTTATATGATCAGTACAAAAAATTAACAGTGTAGTATTTCAAAAAGGTTAAGATGTTAAAAAATAATGATGAATCTAACAAATAAGATTAAATTATTAGAATCGAAAAACAAAGATTTGTTGTCTAAAGTCACTTCTCTTGAAAATGATAATAAACAAATAGTTTCTGAAAAAGAATGCTTGGAGCAAAAAATAATTTAGTCAGAAAACTCAATACTTGAAAATGACTCTGCTAAGATAAAACAATTAGAAGAGAAAGTTACTACTTTAAAACTCAAAAAAGAAAAATGTACTAAGAAAATTGTTTCTCTTGAAAAAGATCTTGCTAATTTTGTTAATGGAAGAAACAATCTTGATGCATTACATAGGAGTGGTAAATGTGTTCTTGATAAAGCTGGAATAGGATATAATGAAAATAACAATATCAGGCCATACAAAAACTTCTTTGTTAAATCCAACAGTAGCTATAGCTAAAACAACAGGAACCTGATAAGTGACAAAAATCAGAACCACTATCATTCATTTGTTTTGTGCGATTATTGTGGTAGACATGGTCATATTAGTCACTCTTGTTACTTTCAAAAAATGAAAAAACCATCTCAAATGTATGTTTGGAGCTCGAAAGGTCAAACTACTAACGTGAAAGGACCAATAAAGATTTGGGTACCTAAAATGAGATAATACACTTTGTAGATATGCTTCAAAATGGAGATAAAAGAAAATCAATGAATAGTTGATAGCGGCTATTTGAGACACATGACAGGTAAAATATTACATTTCAACTATATTGAAAGGAAAAACAGAGGTAATGTTGTCTTTGCCGGTAAAAACAAGGCAAAGGTCACCAAAATTGGTAAAATTGGTAATTCTAACTCTGCTTCTATTGATAATGTTCTTTTTGTTGATGGATTGAAACATAGCTTATTTAGCGTAAGTCAATTATATGTCAAAGGTTACAGAGTTACTTTCTATGCATCACATTATGAAATAATTGACAATCTTAATAATAATATTGTATTTGTTGGTCCTAGAAATCAGAACATATATTGTGCTTAATTGGAAGATATATCTTCTCAAACTGACAAGTATTTTTTCTCAATAGAAAATGATTCACTTATCTGGCACAGAAGATTTGTACATACTAGCATGAGCATTTTATCAAAATTGTCCAAAAATAAGTTAGTAAGAGGACTGTCAAATTTGAAATTTGAGAACAATCAAGTTGGTGAAACTTGTTTAAAAGGAAAAAAAATCAGAAGCAGCTTCCCTCTTAAACTACTAACTAGCCACTCGAACTCCTACACATGGATTTATTTAGTCTTACTAGGACTCAAAAGTTTTGGTGGCAAATATTATAGTTTTGTTATAGTAGATGACTTTTTCAGATTTACATAGGTTTATTTTCCATTAAATAAAGATGATATTTTTTAAGTCTTTGAGAAGTTTTGCAGGAAAGCTCAGACTGAAAAAGGGTATTGCATTACATCGATTCGAAGCAATCATAGAGGAGAATTTGATAATAGAAAATTTGAAGACTTCTGCAATGAAAATGGTACAACTCACAACTTATCATGCCCAAAGACTCCTCAGCAAAATGGAGATGTTGAGAGAAAGAACAAGAATCTTGTAGATATGGCCAGAACAATACTATACGAAAGTGGCCTACCTCGTGGTTACTGGGTAGAAGTCGTGTCAACCGCTTGTTATATATTCAACAGGTGTCTCATAAGACCTATTCTGAAAAAGACCCCTATGAGCTATGGAAAGGAAAAAAAACAAATGTTGCTTACTTTCGAGCAATTGGCTGCAAGTATTTCATTCTAAACAATATAAAAGACAACTTTGGAAAGTTCGATGTGAGATCAGAAGAAGCTATTTTTTTGGGCTATAGTACCGCTAGTAAAGAATTCAGAGTATATAAAAAAAACAAAGAAGATAGAAGAATCTATACATGTGGTATTTGATGAAGCACAACCTTCGACAATAACAATTGACTCAGATGATGAAGAGCATCCATTGGTACCTAAAAATATATCGAAGAATCAAACTACACCTATAATACCTTCAGAATTACAAAATCAAGAAGGCCCTTTTAAAGCTAGAATAGAGCAAGCTCCTTTATCTCAGCAAGAGCCTATGCAATAAAAAATACCAAGAGAATAGAGAGGTCTTGATACACATTAATATATTCTGGGAGATCCCTCTAAAAGTCTAAGAATAAGATCATTATTCAAGAACAACTTTGTTCCTCTCATCTCACAGATAGAACCAAAGACCATTGAAGAGGCCCTTCTTGACGAAAATTGGTTCCAGTTATAAAAGATGAACTGAATCAATTTGACAAAAACAAAGTCTAGAACCTAATACCTGGTCCTCAAAACAAGTCAATCATTAGGACTCGGTGGGTATTTCGAAACAAAGTTGACGAAAAATGGTAAGAAACAAAGCTAGATTTGTAACTCAAGGTTACAATCAACAGGAAGGTATTGATTTTGATTAAACTTATACACATGTTGCTAGATTGGAATTGATTAGAAATTTACTTGCCTTTATATGCTATAAAAACTTCAAGTTGCTCCAAATGGATGTTAGAAGTGCATTCTTAAATGGTTACATTAACGAAGAAATATTTGTTAAGCAACCCTCAGGTTTTGAAGATGAAAACCATCTAAATTATGTGATGAAGTTAACCAAAGCTTTGTATGGTTTAAAGCAGGCTTCTCGAGCATGGTATGAGAGGTTAAGTAACTTTCTACTTGAGAATAACTTTAAAAGAGGAAAGGTCGATAAAAACTTTATTTATTAAGAGAAATGAGAATGATTTACTCATAGTGCAAATATATGTTGATGACATAATATTTGGTGCTACTAATCCATCCTTCTATGAAGAATTCTCAGCATTAATACAGGGGGAGTTTGAAATGAGCATGATGGGAGAATTGTCATTCTTTCTAAGATCACAAATCAGTTAAGCAGAAAAATGAATCTTCATTAGCCAAGACAAATACAAAAAGGAACTCATCAAGAAATATCATTTTAAGAATGCCAAACCGATGGGTACTCCCGTATACACTGGAACTAAACTTGATAAAGACGAAAAAGGTAAAGCTATGGATGAGACAAAATGTAGAGGAATGATTGGATCACTACTATATTTTACAAGCTTAAGACCAGACATTATGCTTAGTGTGTGTCTTTATGCACGCTTTTAATCAAATCTAAAAGAAAGCCACCTTCAAAAAGTTAAAAGAATCTTTTGATATCTCTACCGAACTATGGAATTTGGGCTATGGTATCCAAAAACTGAGTCATTTGATATAGTGGGCTGTTGTGATGCAAATTATGCAGGTGATAACGTTGATAAAAAAACACAAATGGGACCCGTCAATTCTTAAAGGATGTCTAGTATCTTGGTCCTGCAAGAAGCAAAATTGCACAGCGCTTTCGATGACTGAAGCAGAATACATAGTAGCTGCCAGTTGTTGTGCTCAAATCTTATAGATAAAGCATCAACTACAGGAAATTTCTCTAAACTTTTCTCATATTCCTATATTATGTGATAATACTAGTGCTATAAATCTTTCTAAAAATCATTTGCAACATTCTAGGAATAAGCATATAAAAATCAAACATCATTTTCTTAGAGATTATGTTTTTAAAAGGAACCATTGATATTTCCTTGTTAATTTTGAAAATCAAGTAGCTGAGATTCGCACCAAGCCACTCTCTGAAGATAGATTTTGTGTGTTAAGAAAAGGGCTTGGTATGTGCAAACTCTCTTATATTATTTCTACATGATTATTCTCTGCTACTTATCTTTGCGTTTTGTTTAGTAGGCTCCTTCTATTATGATTCCTTAGAAACTCTCTTAGTTTAATAGGCTCTTTAGAGTTTAGAAGTCTCCTCTTAGGTTAGTAGGCTTTTTCTAGATTAGAAGGTTTTTCTCGGGATGACATTCTAAGTGACACGTGTCGTAAAAATATAGAATCATTCATGGCGTGGTTTTAGCCTTTTTATAAACCTGCTCATAGTCTAACAATTCTATGTACGCGTCTGTCAGAAAATACGTAACCGATTATGCTTCCTCTTCTGGCCTGTACGTCTACTCATCCTCTCATGAGATTAAGGCTCAAGAATCACTTAGTATACCTTAAACAAACTTCTCTCGTCTTCTCATCTTTGTCATTCTCATATGCGCCACTTATTCTCTCTGCATCCTAACTCTCTGCATTCTTATTGCCTCTTGTTTTCTCTCTTAAACTTCACAAAGCTCATCTACAATGGCAAGAACAAAATCAAAAGGACAGAAGAAAATTTTGGCTTCAACTTCTAGCCATGACGAAACAACTCTTCATGAACAAACCTTTGCTTTTGATTCCTCGTCTTTGTCTCCCATAATAGGTTTATCTAGACACTACTACCAAACCTGTTTTTGTCTCCTCAACTCTCCAAACTTCAAAAATACCTAATTAGGAGACCCCAAAAGATAGGGAAAGGAAGATTGTTGTTATGTTGTTGCTAGATTATCCTGATTCCTCTTCATATGACAAACAAGAAACAATTGAAAAATAATATGCTTCTGACTCAGAAGAAGAAGAAAAAGAAAAAGGAAAAAGAAGGGAGAAGAAAAGAAAGAAGAAAGTGAAAAAGAAGAACAAAAGACTTTCAGTAAGTGGGAGCTACTGAAAAATGTGAGATTCCATATAGCTATTCTCTCTTTACCCATTCCTACTCCAAAAACTTCCGCAAATCCTAAACTTGGTCCCAAAGAGAAGAAAGTGCCCGAAGTGCATTGGCTAATAAACCACGATGGTTCAAATGAAGAACCTTCTCGATTGGAAAGAAGACTATGGACCAAAGGAAATGTTACAAAACAAGCTCCACAAAAAGAAATTATTGAGGTAGAAGAAAAAGAAAAAGAAGATCAAAGAAAGAAAAGAAAAAGGGAAGAAATAAGAAAAGGCAAAGAGCCTTTGGCCGAAGAAAATATTGAGGATGTCATTACAAGGAATGAGCTATTCCTCGAAGAAATTTTATTTGAAGAAATCCCTAAGGCCAAAAGAACAAAATCGAAGAAACTAACCATTCTTCATGAGGGTGAGGCTTCAGCACCAGTGAAGTTATTCCAGTTAATGGAGGCTAAAGCAAGACACAAGATGCGTTACAAGAAAAGAAAGGTGGTAGTTGGACGCATCTTGCCTCCCCATCTATTCGATGATATAGGTATTCCCATCACTCCCTATTTTCTTGTTGTTGGTTGGGAGAATTTCTAAAGCTTGGACGAAACTGTGTGTGATGAACTGGTCAAATATTTTTACCTACATATGAGAAAGGAAGAAATTGATGGGAAGCTGTTAGTCATCTTTTGGGTATGCGATTGTCAGATTCTGCTTACTGAGGAAATCTTAGGAAACGTTCTGAGTGTCATTCCTGAAGGTAGGGCAGACCTTCCTTGTCATAAGTGGGACATTGCTGACATTGATTTAGGAGAAGTAATGAACTTCATTTGTATGAATACTGAAATGCCCATGAAAGGAGACCTTGGTGCAGATACTTGGACCTTCTTCCAAGATGCGTTGCATCCATTTTGGCTATCTTTATTTTTCCAAGGAGTAGTTCAGTAAAGAGGCGTAGTCTCTTAGACACGTATGTGGTTTACAATTTGTTAAAGGGCAATAGATGAATCTCCTGACAATTATCTTGAAGTCTATGGTAGACAAGGGAAGTCACAAGAAAACAACTGGCGGTCTACCTTATGGAATGCTGTTGACTAAGATTTTTTCATATTTTGGAGTGTCGTTCGATAACTTGAATTGTTATGAACCATCAAAGTTTCATTCTTCCATTCCTTACCAATTTGATTACAAGATGAAGGACAACGTGTGGATTGAAAAGAAGTCATAAAGAGCTACAGGTATCTTAAGCCCAACCCCACAAAAGTCAGCCTCTGTTCTACTCCAAAGCACAAATGACCTGATCTTGCAACAACTAAGGGACATTCGCTCTAATTAGGATCAAATGCGTGAACAAATTGACAGCCTCCAAAACCAATTCCTAGATTTTCAAATTCTCCTTAGGAAAATTCTTCACTGACTGTGTCAATTGATTTTTTTTAACTTTTTCATCATATTTCATTATGTTTTATTTCACTTCCTCCCTATACTCTTTTACCATTTTTGATAATGACAAAGGAGGAGAGTTTATGTTGATATATTTTTTGAATATTGCTACATACATGATGATATATTTTTCAATGCATATTTCTCAATGTTGTCTCGATTATATATGTGATTGATTCTGCTGTTGAACTTGTGAAAATATGTGATATATAAACGATAACTTCAGTTCATAAGGGACAGACTCTTTCTAATTATGTCTGAACATATAAAAGTCACAGATATCTTTCGAAATCATCTATTATCTCTTTGAATTTTGAAAAATATATCTATTATTACTTGTCATCATCAAAAAGAGGGAGATTATTAGCTCAAGGTTTATATTTAACGATTTTGATGATAACTATATAATATTTCAAAATTCAAATTAGATTTATTTCCTTGTATAGATAACGGTATTTTTTAAAGGAAATAAAATAATAGAAAAATTACTTTTTTTAAAGGAAATAAAATAATAGAAAAATTACTTCCTTTCTTGCAGTAACCTTCTTAGTAAACTTTCCTTATTAACATCCGGATGGATCTTACCTTTTCGAACAATTAGTTCTGAAAATTTTTGTTCTAATAGAGATGATATTGGAAATCTAAAGTCAACTCAGAAATAAGATGAAGCAACGACTGGTTAAAGAAATTGACTATTAAAGAAGAGCAATAACACTTGTGAAGTAACAAATATACACAGATTTTCGAAACATTTGAACGACTTCTATATTCTTGAGAGTCATATCATTCTTATTATGCATTAGAAAGTGAAATTACTCTATGAAGAGAGAAATTGTTATTTGAAAACTTACTTTTAATTTTACACTTTATTTTTCTCTAAGCTTTTAGAAGCTTGTTATACACTTCGAGTGTGGAAGGTTGGAGAATCTTGAAAAATATGTACTTGTGAGCTTGTAGAAACTCGTCAAATTTAATACTCAGATTCTTATAGTGAAATATTCAAGTTACATACTTGGGGAATAGATGTAGGCATGATTGTTAGCCGAACCAGTATAAATCTACTATGTCATTATTTCTTTCTTCCTAACTTTTAAATTTCATGTTACAAGTTTGTGTTTTCAAGAAACTCTTTCAGTTTTTCAACAGGCTCCTTCTGTTTCTATAAAGCTAGAGATTCTTTTCACTTTAAGCGTCAACAGACTCCTATCAATTAACAGGCTTATTTTTATTTGAGTTTTAGCAGACTCCTATCGATTGATAGACTATCTTTCTGAGCACGAATAAGATCCTTTCAACTAATAGACTTCTTTCATATTTTAAATAACTAACATGATCCTTTCTTTTTAAATGTTAACAGGTTTCTTCAAAATTTAATAGGACTTTTCCATTTGTCAACCCATTTTGTCTAAGAAGGATTTTAAAGATTTAAAATACCTTGCAAATTTTTTACACACGGTTCACCCCCTCTTGCGTGTATCTGCTATATTAGATTATGGTGAAACAAATAAACAATTTCAGCTTCATGAAACCACAGCTTGCTTTGAGTATACTAGTCCTACATTTTAAATATCCATGCGGATAGACAAACAATACAAGAACACAAACAATGTTACGCCTGTGCTTCCATCAATACATACAGCCAATTGACAAATAGTACGATTGTTCTTAAACTCAACGAAAGGAAACGGGGTCAAAAGAATTAGCAATTAAATGAAGGTAACTGGATGTTACAAGGAACAGAATAGGAGACTTAACACAAGAAATCTGGTGATCCATTAACTGATACCTGTAATAAAACAGTCAATAGAAATTACTGACTTAAAAATAGCTAAAATCCAAAAGGACGTAAGTGCTAATGTAGATGAAATGAAGCCTATGGATATGCGTTTTCTGATATATCATTTTCTGGTTGGACGTAATGACTCTCAGGCAGACGAACAGGTCGTTCCTCAATTAGCTTTATGTCAAAGCTTGAAAAACCTGCTGGTCGTAAAGAACCTACATCCAACCTATCTGAGAAGCATCCTGTTGGGCAAACTTTGGCGTATTGTAATCTACAGTATTACCCCATACCTCACAGCTGGAACTAGGCATTTCAGCACGTCTCGAACCCAGCAATCCATCCATCGTCTTGTTTAAATATACTTTCAATCCCAGGTGATGGGCACTCCAAAATATTCTTCTGCAATCTAAAATCCTCGGGGAAACAGACAAAACATTCAGGAACAACATCCTTTTCTGGGCTAATCAAAACGTCCTTGCTTATTGAGGTTGATACTCCATCTCCAGCCTGCTCTGGGATTTTAGCAAATCCTTGTGACAGTGCTGATTCATCTGATATAGCATATTCCCGTGACACAACATTCTCTGTTGGAAATGGCAAGTCTTCTACATGTAGACCCATTTCTAAGATACCATGTGAAGTGTAATCAGGTTGTTCACTAGGAATTGGGTTTGTAGTTGGGGGTGTGGTAGGTAGTGTTAGATCTGTCCAGTCATGTTTGTACTTCGCAATTTGGCCTTCCATACATAAATTGGATTGATCTGGTTCACTTATATGGTGCCTAACAAATTTCCTTTTCATTTTTGATGAACGAATTTCTCCCTGTTCCTTTTTGTTCTTAAGGAGAGCTAAGAACTGCGGATTCTGAAACAACTTCTCCAAGAAAGAAATCATTTGCTTCAGCTTTTGCTCTGTTTCCTGAAGCCTTTGACTTATAGCTTCCATGTGATGAACTGTTCCACATTGCTGCTTTTGCAGTTCTGCAACCTCATTCATCATTATACTCCGGTCCTTCCTCAATCTATCCACTTCAATTTCTAGTCCAGCACTTCCTGATTCAGAGTAGGACCCGGTATAGATCCCAATCTGCTTCGAGCGTGGTGTCTTGCGCCTCTGTATGTTTCTTAACAGATGCTTCTCACCCCGTCTGAAGGCTTCATTAGCAAATTCCCACCTGTCTGCATTGACTTTTCGAAATCCCTGAATACAGAACAAAAGTGTTTCAACAAGGGAAGAAGCTGAAGTTTGAAATGTAATGAAGATGTGCTTCTCGTGAGACAGTTTGAAATAGTTTTCTAATGCATAGAAAGAGCTGTTTTAAAAAAAAAAATTCGAAAGAGCTGAGTTGCAACTTCAACATCATCTGTAAAACACAAAAAGGTGGATTCTATATCATAAAGAAAGGCGTCAGATATAACAAATAGACACACTGCAATCATATGTACTCTACTAGAGCCTGAAATTTTACTTGCAATCCACCGCCCATCTGGACTAGTCACGCTTAAAAGAAAAGCAAAGCCATAGCAGCATCAGGAAAACAGTAACAATGTTATCATGCAAATAAACAACTCCTCGCTATAATTCACTCAGAGGGGAAGGATATCTTTTTTTCCGGTATGAAGATCAAAACTCAGTTATAATATCAGCCGAATATAGACTTCTTTATCATCTTCTTAAAAAGTCCACTATATCAGTTCCATACTAAATAAACCTAATACACCTGAGTCTTCTCAAGAACTCATTAGCTTCAGTGGTGGTAAATCCCGTTACAACAATGAACATCGCTTTACATGAACACTGCATCAATTGCGTAAGTCAGTTTTAACAAAACTCATTGAGACTGCAAAATCTTAAAGTAAACCTTTACGAATAACAAACACATTCACACATCAATTTCTCTCTATTATCCCCTTTATTACGCGATCCTGTACAACGTAACATCTACAAAGGAAACACCCAGCACTTAGTTCAAATATCTACATCCATAATGACTGTCAGGATACAAGATTGATCATTGCCTAATCCGATTACAATAAAAGCGTCGTCAGAGAAAACTCAAAATAGTACATACAAAAGCCAAAAACAATACACGGAACAACATGGATCAAGGAAAGAGCACAACAGTCCGATGATGGCTATCATGACACGAAAATACCCACATAAGTATTAACTTGACGAACAAAACTGGAGAAATTGTTTTGCTTGAAATAGCGAGGGAGCACACTCCTGGAGAATGCCACAGGGTCCCAGACCACAAACCTTTCTCCATTGGCACCCCAAGAAATTATGGGGTCCAAATTCCGATCATCGACCAAATCAAAAGTTTTAGAGATAAACGGAGGGATTGGAATCCCTTGCAAACACTCAAGAGGTTGAGGCACTCCAATGCTGCTATCTTCCTCCATTTCTTCCCTTTTCACAACTCTTTCCGGTACTTGGTTTGCTCTGAATTAAAATACTGATGGATTCAGGCAGAGAACGCCTCGAACTCCATGAAAGGAGAAGCAGGGAAGCTCGTCTCCTCCATCAACGAAGACTCAGTTGGGAATTGACAATCATCACTTAGCTGTGGCATCGTTTCTGGTTCAGAAGACCAAGAAGCAGAATGTTTATTGGGTGATTTCAGGTTCTTGCCAACATCTTGTGTGGTCATTAGAACACGATTTGCGATAATAATCAAGGTGTTCAATTTAACAATGGTTCCTTCAAATTTGAGGGCTTCAATTGATTTATAAGCGCGGCCGATGTTTTTCGCCGATAAACTGTTTGATAAAAATCTTATAAGAGGCGGTGAAGGTTTGGGCCACTTTTGCTTGTCAATTTGAGTCACCGCAAGCGCATGTGTTGATGAAGAGAGTACACGTAGCTGCTTGTTTGCTGATAAACTGTTTGATAAAAATCTGAAGAGAGGCGGTGAGGCTTTGGGCCGCCTTTCCTGTTACTTTCAGTCACTGCAAGTGCATGAGTTGATCAAGAGAGTACACGTAGCTGGTTGTTTTCATATATTTAAAAGTATTAATTATTTTAATTAACACCGTATGGTTGTGCGGTCTAGGAGACAGGTGTGCCGACAGTGGTCAAAATATCCTAATTTTTCTGTTTTATGATTGGGCTAGAAGGAAAGGTCGTTACTGTTAAACATTTGTAAAAAGGGTGGTCTGTATAGTGTATACATGGTGCGAAGCTAAGGCAACTGACCAACCAATCACATTTTAGTGCAAGTCTTTGTCAGAAAGATCGTGTCCGGTGGTTGAAGACAAAGTAGATCACGCACGTGAGCACTTCCCTTCTCCTTTTTAATTTCTTTTTTTTACTTTTAAAAGGGTATCCTGGATTTTCTAAAAGATGAAAAGTTCATTTTGAACTTTATAGTTTTTATTATTCATAAATCAATATTAATTTAATTTTTCTTGTTATATCGACTTGTTGAACTTAGTGCCAAAGTTAATTAAAATTTTAATTTTATATTAGTCTGTAATTATTGTATTAATTATTATTTTATGTCTTAACAATATACTAAGTGTAGTGTTAATATTGAATAATTTATCTTTTTATATCTAATGCTAATTGACTTTTCTTATCTCAGCAACTTATTTTCACTACTGAATAATTACTAATATTAATAAATATAAATAATGGTATGTAAATGTGATAAATCAACAAAATGACAATATATTTTCAATTTTATTGATTGGTAGTAAAAATAAATCAAATTAATTAGATTAGTAAATATGATATACTTGATATATTATTAATTATTAGTAAATAAATTAGCATTATATATTAAATAATATAATATTAATTATTATTAAAATAAATTACTATTTAATATTAAAAGTTTTATATTCAAATATAATAAGTGCATTCAGAAACAATATCTCTATTAAGTGGAGATAAGGCTATGTACTATCAAACCTTCCCAGACTTTGCACCTCAATATATTTGAAAACAGTCTCTCTATTAGGTAGAGATAAAGTTGTGTACTATCAAATTTCTCCAAACTTTGCACCTCAACAGGACTTTAACTGAATATTAATGATGACAATGATATTCGACTCATACATATCACTCATGTGATTTGTTAACTTTTAATAATTCTTTTGTTATATAGATGTTTATTTTTTTCAAAAATCTGTCATATGTGTTTTCTAGGTATAAAAAATTTTAAAGTGCAAAAAGTTTTGACAGAAAAAAAAGAAACATAGGAGATATGAGTATATTTTTTTTACTTTTTTAGTTGTTATCAAAATCTTTTTTCTCTTACGCTTATAATCTATATTTTCAAAGATAGGGACCCCAATCGTGAAACATTTATCATTAGGTCTTTTGGGTCCGTAACTAAAGAAATGCTGATATTTTGTTTGTAACACCCCAACTCCCGCCGGACCCGAACCCGATATCGATAGTGATACCCGGATCCGTGCCCCGCGAAGGTGGCGTGTCACATCACTTAACACTTAACAAAAGTCGGTATAAATTTTTTTTTAAAACACTTTCCACTAATCACTTTACACTTGGCACTTATTGTGTGCCCACTTTTTCTTTTCAAAACACTTTGTTTCTGTAAACAGAAAATAGAGCATATCACATACACTGAGAAAATCAGAAACACTTTTATTAGCCACTTGGGCCCATTTTCAATTTCACAATACACTTTTCAATACAATTTCTCAAAATTCA
>JAOTAY010000004.1:29150207-29174028 GCA_025629805.1 Erythroxylum baracoense
AATGTCAATGAATGCATGTACAATTTTTTTTAAATGTATCAAAATAAATATTCACATATGTGTGAATATACAATGATACTTGAGCATGAATTATGCTTCATAATTTCTCATTAATCTCTAATAAACACCATTTTAATCTTAATTCAAGTAATAGGATGTTAAATTTGAGAATGCTTCAAACACAAATGACATAAAATAATAGAAATTATTTAATAGAGGAACATTTATGCATATGAATCAGGGGTAAGTGGCACAAAAAACTGAACTGTTGGAAATAAATTGCTTATTGTTTTGGACACCTAATTTGTCTCATTTGTATTAGACAAAAACAACATTTCTTCTACTACCAAATAGAGAAAAGTACTTTGTTGTTATTTTCTTTGCTCAAATCCATTTTGGTTTAAAATTTAATGATTGATCTTCCATGACTTGTCTTTTAATTTGTTCCGACAAAACCATAATTGTAAATATATGCTTGTTATATGGTGTTTTATATATGTTTTATGTGTGTATAGTTACTGAAATAGTTAAAGCTACATTAAATTAGAGGTTTAAAGATATTTGTGACTTTTCTTTACTAATATCAATTGCATAAGCAAATTTGATTAATAAATTAATTTTCAATAATGATAGATATGTTATATGCAGCCATTTTGTTATTATTTTGTAGTAGTGGGAGTGCATACACAACATGATCTACTACTTAATTATTATACCTATTAATGTTGAATTTTCATATAAGAACCCATCATATTAAATGTTAATTGATCTTCTCATTTTATTATATACTAGTTAGTGGGTATGTTACATGTAGGACCATAATTACTGAGTATGAAAATAAAAGGTTGTTTTTATGGGGAGTTCAAATTGGAACAAGTTATGTTATAAGGAGAGACAAGATGGATCTAGATTTTGTAAACTATATGTAGATATGTGAGATGGGGAATGAACTAAGGTATAACTAAGTTGATAAAGCACAGTATAGAGTTCCAAAATTCAATTTGAATGAGTTATTAAAACTCATTGTATCAATTGATAATTATGTCAGGCTATAAATTTGATGAAGATGTACGGGATGTGGATGTGTATGTGACACACAAGTTAGATGAACCTAACTTAACTTTTGAAATATTGCAAATTACATATGGAGATAATGTGGGTGATGGGTTGGGTAGTGACCTAAACATTAGTTATATGTTGGGAGGGACATGTTAAGACCCAAATATTGTTCATGGGGATAAGAGTGACAGGGTAGAGATTGAGAGTACAAATGAGGATGTAGTTATTGATGATAGAGATAACCACGAACAAGAAAGTAGTAATAATATAGAGAATGAAGTTGAAGCTAGAGAACAAAAAATGCCTAACATGAAGATTATGAAATCTTCAATATGTTTATTCTAGATGGAAATCTTCTAATGGAAATAGATTCAACAGATTATAAGATTTTTCTTGATCCACTTAATATGAGTTTCAAAATTTTTTACTTATTTAACTGGACACTTTTAACATTTACATTGCTTATTGTTATAGATTGGATGAAGGGGGAACTTCAATGACATCTTATGATAGACTCTCATAGGTAATTACAAAAACTACTAAATCTCTCTCATGAAAATAATTAAACTAACAATGTGTTATGTTTAGATTTTAATGTTTGGGTAACAAGTGAGCCTAATAGCTATACACATACCATCAAAAGAAAATTTGGAGATATTGATCCAAGGATGTTTAAGCCGGCATTCTAATTAACAAGCCTAAGATTGAAAGGGAATCCAAACATAAGGTTTAGATAATTATAGTCTTGAGCGACTAAGGGAAAAGCAATCTAAAGGAGGGTTGTTTAATTATCACAAGAACAACTTTCACAATTGAGTGTGGATCAACCAAGCAATCCGTGAACGAATAAGTAAACAATTTTTATGTTTTGTCTTTAGTGTAAATACATAAACTATATTTTCATGTTTGTTGTTCAGTGATTTTGTAAGGAATGTAAAGTTGATGGTTATGGTATAAGTTTTATGGTTATAGAATGAGTTGTTTTCCGTTTATTATGATCATGATAGGAAATTTGTTGCTTCATTATATAACCATTTCCACATAAGTAATACCTCCTTGTTAGTAAAGAGAAAACTAATCTAGTTAATAGCCTTTGAATATATAAGTTACCATACTGTTGAAGCTCTAGCGATAGACTTCAAATGATCATTCTATCATAGCAATTTCATCTTCATTTTTTACCTCGTTTTTTGGTTTTAAGTATTGCATTGAATATTTTAAGTATTGCATTGAATATATACTATATATAGACCTTAACCTGATCAATCTTTTTCTATTATTATAGTTAAGAAACTAAAAAAATGATAATATTCTAGCTGCATTATTGTGAGCATTCTTGAAATTGACAAGCTTTTCTAGTTGTTTGTAAAATTGTAACATATATAGAAACCAAAGATTCTCTAATAGGTTAAGTTTTACCCCTTTCACCATTGAATTCTCGTTAAGCTCATAAAATTCCATTAAATGAAAGAGACAAATAAAAAAATCAATTAAGATAATTAACTAAAAGCTCTTTACACACAAAGATCCTAATGATGAAGCTTGAATAAGCATAAACCCAAAAAAAGTTAACATAATTAATAGTTTATTAAAAGCTTTATAATGGAGAGAAATAATAAAACAATTTCAAATCAAATATGTTTATTAATAATTGATACAACATTATCAAACTAAGATAATTGATAATCTACATGATTACATCCATTTTCATAAAACATAATTAACAGAGTACTCATATAACAACAACAACAATAACTCTTATAATAACATTTAGACCCTAATTTTTTATTCTTTTGTATCCTTCCACAATAAAGGAATGTTAATCTTCATGTTCTTCACTTTGTCTTAAATCCCATTAGTTTTCCTCAAAATGACAACTTATAGATTGTATTATGCTCCACTTAATACTTCACATGCATTTGTTAAACTATTATTTAATAAAATACCTTTTCTTAATTTAAGAATTAATTCAATATCTATTTGATGAAACTTCTCATATACCATCTAAAGAAATTATATCTATTAACATGAAAGGATATGCGCCCATATCAATTAATCATATAAACTAGTTTAATTCATATATAAAATTTTAATTATTAAATAATTGATTAACTGGATAAATAAGGCAACTCCAAAATTTCCTGCGTTATGATCACTCCATGAAATCTTCATTTGAGATTTAACCTATAATAACAAATGACACTTTGTGCATTTCTTATGGATATCAATGTAGATGAAGTGGCAATATTCATGTACATAATAACAATATAAGCCTAAACATTGTACAAACATGAATGTAAATCAAATCATTTTGGAGGCCAACTTGAAGATGCTTTGAAAAAGGTTTCTACGAATGGTAATTGCAATAAAATAACTAAGTCATAAAAGATTCAGCTTGAGTTGGTTTAATGGTAGCCAAGTTGAGTTCTTACATCAAAACGTAAGTTGTACTAATATAACAAAGCTAATTTTAACCTTCTATTAAAACTTTAATAAATAAAGAACTTCATCAAGACAAAAAACATAAATATATTATATCTCCAAGACAAGAATGGGAACAACTAAGAAGCTTTAATTTTGTACCCTTTAATTTGTTTGCACATATGTTGAAAAAAGACTCTAGTGTAACCTCAACAAATATGTAATGCCAAATAGTAACCATAATCTTATCATGTTCTAGTTTGAAGGTTCCATAAACAAATCATTTTCTTTTATTATTCTTCATCTGTATAAGACAGTAGGAAAATCATTAGTTTCTTTCTGAATTTGCTTTATTAACCATGTAAAGTTGTTTTTTAAATATTTTTCATTTTAAAAAATGAATTGATACTTATAAGTTATAACCGAAAGATAACTCAGTTGTCATGTTTTTCCTACATTATATTAACTTTTTGCACCTAGAAAAAGAAAAGAGCTAAAAAGTAAATAGAGTACAACCTACTAAAATAGAGAAAAGGCATAACGGAAGAGAGACAGACAGAACCTGTGGATCAAAGAGATAGTTTCAACGGAAAAGAGAAGGAAGCCAGCCGTATAAAGAAACTCATTATGCTAGAGAGGAGAAGGGAGTTATTTGAAACTATATTCCGATTAGCAATGTCCATATACCTAAGTTTTTAAATATGATGCAAAGACACAAATCAAACATAAATAATCAAAATGTTACAAAGAAACTAAGCAAACTAAAAGCAATAAAGAAAAGGATGAGAGACTTGCAAAATGGTGATTGAGTGAGCAGTGTATCTCCAACAAAAAAATGATAAGTGTATCTCCAACAAAAAAATGATAATAAGGAAAAAAATCAAACATCAGGTAGTAGCGACAGAAAAGAGAGGGACGCAAAGAGGTAGTGGTGGCAGTGGCTTGGGTACAGTGACAAAGAAGAGAGATGAAAGAGGAAAGATGACCAGTGTTTTCAATTTTGTACCATATAGGTCAGAAAATAGTACAAAACTACCCTCTTGGGTATCAGTCACGGTATAGGTCAGCACTGGCAATTTCGCATGGGTATTTAAAATACCAAAAAAGCTTTTTGCAAAAAATTAAAACTTTTAACAAAAAATAAAAATACCCCTCCCCACCCCACAGCCCCTGCCTTCCCCCCTCTCTCATTTCTCTCTCACACACTCTCATTCTCTCTCTCGTTCTCCTCTCCGGCGGCAGTGACTGACTTTCCTCTCTCTCTTTGGCGACATCACCATTGCACCACTCTCCTCCACGCCACCATCGCACCCCTCTCCATGTATTCACCGGTCACCACTGCTCTCTAGCATCGCTTTCAGCTATCCACCGCTGCCAGAATCACCAGATCTGGAATTTTAATATTCCAAATCTAGATCCAAACTCGAACCGACCAGACATGTCCCGAATTGAACCGACACGACATTTAATTAGATTTTCTGATTTTTTTGGTTTATTTTTTACTCTGAAATTTAAATAACAATTGCATTATATTTGGTTGTATATGTATGTTTTGTGATGTTTAGAATTGTTGGAATTGTTGAAAATTGAAATTATTGGAATTGTTAAGAAATTGGAAATGTCAGAAATTGGATCTTGTTGCAAATTGTTGGAATTGTTGGAAACTTGGAATTGTTGCAAATTGTTGAAAACTTGGAATTATTGGAAATTGTTGGAATTGTTGTAAATGTTGGAAACTTGGAATTCTTGGAATTGTTTGTGTGAGTTGGTGTGAAATTCTTTAGGTGAAATTCTTGGAAAATTAATGGATTGGAAAATTTTAATTTCAAATTTGGAATTGTTTGTGTGAGTTAGTTCAATTTCAATATAATTTAGACATTGTCAATTTATGAAGAAAATTAATGAATTACAAAATTTGAACTTGAAATTTAGAATTGTTTGTTTGTTGGTTTAATTTCAATATAATTTAGACATTGTCAATTTATGAAGAAATTAATGCATTGGAAAATTTGACTAAGAAATTAAGATTGTTGATTAAAATTGGTGAATGTAAAATTGTTAAATCAAAGTTGGGAATTAGGATTTTAGTAACAATATTGATTAAAACTAGTTAACAAAACAAACTAATTATAAGCATTATAAATTGAATTGTATAAGTAAACAAAATATATTAGTTTATAGTTGAATTATGAGATTACATAAAGTAAGTTGTAATCTTATAGTTGTGAGTTATGATTGAACTTGAATATGTTATAGTTGTGAGTATATGTCTTTAGTTTATGGATGAATGTTGTAATTATATAAAATGAGTTATATTATATAAGATGTATTAAATTGTTGCTTTTGACTTATTGGTGAATTGTGTTGGAAGAAATTGAATTGTGTATAATGCAATCATATAAAATGAGTTATATTATATAAAATAGACATGCGTATTGTATAATTGTGTATGTTGAATATTTAAATTGTTGGTTTTTGACTTATTAGTGAATTGTATTGGACGAAATTGAATTGTGTATGATATAATCATACAAAATGAGTTACATTATATAAGATAGACATGCGTATTGTATAATTGTGTATGTTGAATACTTGAATTATTGGTTTTTGACTTATTGGTGAATTGTGTTGGATGTAATAATACAAAAGGAGTTATATTATATAAGATGTATATGTGTATTATTTTGGACTTTTGAGTTAAACAATACATATTTAGTGATAGTAGTTGATAATGAAATTATGTGTTCTTTATTTTGATATATGTCTTCATTTATTTTTACAGGTAAATGGAAGAAAATTCAAGTAATCTTGATCATTTAACTGTTTCAGGAAGATATAATGATCAAGTTTGGGCTCATATTGCATTAGTCCCTAGTATGAAGAACCATACTATTTGCTTGTTTTGTAATAAGCATTTGAAAGGTGGAAGAATCATCGTATTAAAGAAGCATTTAGCTTGGGTTAAAGGAGATGTGGAACTATGTAAAAAAGTGATCCATGATGTAAAGTGGCAAATGAAAACTTTGCTTGAAGAGTATCAACACGAGAAAGACATAAGAGAGAGATTGAATTATGAAATTGGTAGTAGAAGTTCGTTTGTTGGTGTTCATGATGATAGTGGAAATATTGAAGGTGGTAGTGTTCCTTCCTAGTTAGAAGTGAATATTGCATCTAGTCCTGATGTTAGGAAAAGAAGAAGGTAGGTGTCGAATTGTTTTCACCACGAACAACTCCTAGAGCTCAGCCTTCAATTCATGATGTCATGCAATCAAGAGAAGCAACTCACAATGTAAATATGACAATGACTAGATAGTGGTATGATTCAGGTGTAGTATTCAATGATTCTTGATCTTATTATTATCAGTCTATGGTAGATGTTATAGCCTTTTACGGTCTGAGATAGAAAGCTCCTTCTATTGATGACTATAGAGATAAACTTTTGAGTAGCTCAATTTATGAAATTAAAAGTTATTTGGAAGAAAGAAGAATGGATTAGGCTACTTATAGGTGTTCGATCATATATAATGGTTGGATAAATAGGAGATATGATCATATTATTATTATTATTTGTTTATTCTGCAAAGAGCTTAATGTTATTTGGCCTTGTTAAGAATCTTAATACTTTATTTGAAATAGTCGATGAAGTTGTGAATGAAATAGGGTCAGAAATATTGTTCAATTTATTACTGACAATGATTCCACTTATAAAGCAGCGTGAAGAAGAATATAATGCAAATTTTATTTTTTTAACTCCTTGTGCTGCACATTACATTGACTTAATGCTGAAAAATATAGGGGATGTTAGATATTTTCTTATTCTTGATGAGACTGTGCAAAAAGCCAAAAAGGTGACCAAATTCATCTATAATCATGCATGGGTCTTAAATTTAACAAGAAAGGATTTTACCAATGATAGAAATTTGTGTGATCCTACTGTTATAAGATTTTCAACAAATTTTTTATCACTTCATTGTTTTATTATGACGAAGAAAAAGTTGAGACTAATGTTTACAAGTGATAAGTGAGTTGCATCTCAGCGTGCTAGGTCTAATGTTAGATTGGAGGTTTCTAGAATTATACTTGAAGATACTGAATTTTGGTCCCAATGCCAATTTGTCATCTAAGTTTGTGAGCCTTTAGTGAGGTTGCTTCGTTAGTTGATAGTGATGAAAAGGCAATAATGAGTTATTTTTTTAACGACATGGAAAGGGAGAAGGAAGAAATCAAGGCCAATTTGAAAAATAGGCCTTCTTTGTACACTTTTTATCTTACAGCTATCAATGATAGATGGAAAAGGCGACTTTACCCTTCGTTGCTTACAGCTGGGGCATTTTTGAATCCTAGTGTCTATTTCAAATCCTGTTTTACAAAGAAAGCTGAAGTTAATAGGGAAATGCTATTAACAATTACAACAATCGTTGTCTATGTAATGATGCAAGATCTCCTAAGCTCGCAAATGGAGCTTTAGAGGCAATCTTCTGGGAATTTTGGAATGTCAATTGCTATTAGACAAAGAGCAAAACTTAATTCAGGTATATATTTTTTTCACTTTTGTTACTTGTTGAAAATTAATTATCACTTTATTTTGTTTATAATATTATTTTGTTGTCTCACAACTTACAGTTTTTTGGCAGGTCCAATTCGAAAGTGGTGTTCCAGAATTGCAAAGGTTTACAAATTGAATTCTAAGTCAATGTGTAAGTGCAACAGGTTGTGAAAGGAACTAGAGTACATTTAAATTCATCCATTCCAAGAAAAGGAATAGATTAAAACACAAGAGATTGAATGACAGTCTTCGTTTGATACAATTTAAAACTTCGAGAAATGTATGTTATTATCATTATGAAGTTAGATATAATTTCTTATAATTTAATTTTATTGTTTACTAGAATTCTTAACAAAACAAGTAGTTCAGTAGTTTCAATTTACATTGATAATATTGATCTTTTGGCAAATTTGGTTTTTGAAGAACTGGGTTTGATAGTTCATAGTGACTTGGAAGGTAATCTTAGATAGAAAAGCATTGACATGTCATTTGGTATAATGAATTTGAATGATAATGAGAATGAGGCTCCTCTCAATGATGAGAATTTTAAACCAAATGAGAATTGGGTTCAATGTAGTTATAACAAGTATCCCCCCTAGACGATTGAATGAAGTTTTAACTTTCTGTTTCTCCTCTTCTTTTAATTTAATTATATTTGATATATATGTTATATTCTATATATGTAATATAACTGTAAATGTTTTTGTTTTATGTTTCACTTCTAGTTGATTGTTTCCTCATAATAAACTCTTGTTGTAAATTATAATAGTTAGAGAATTAAGGATATTTATTGTTCTTTTTTATGTTTTGATGTAATTATTATTTATTAGATGATGAAATTGTAATATTTTAAATACTTTATATTGTTCTTAATTTAATATTTGCATGATGATTAAATGATCTTTTTTTATATTAATTGTGGTTGTTATTTATATGTGCAATATTGAAAATTAATGTTAATAAAAATAAATAATGTTATTTTAAATTTTATTATTTTGATTTTTGGAGATAGGATTGATGTAAAATTATAAAGTGTATATTACAATATACTAATGAACTATTTAGCAATTTTTAAAAAATTCAAGGAATATTTCATAAATTTTAAAAATTGCCCAAAACCGTACCCGATATTGACTAGTATTAATGCGAGTACGCTATTTATGACATTAAAGACGACACGTTGAGTTAAAATATTCATTATAAACAAAACAATGTTATGGTTTAGACTTTGCCACGAAACCCGAGTATAAGTTCAATACAAGCATGAAATTTAAAAGAAGAACCGCGTCTTAGTCTGAAATATGTCAAATTGGAACCGAATCTATTAACTTCATGTCAGGTCAGGTTGGGTTTGGAACCTTTTGCTATCCTTAATAGCATTACTCCATCTGAGTCCCTTTGGAGGCTATTAAGGTGATCTGACCACTTTGCCAAAGATTTTAAACTTTTGTTTTACTAGAGGAAAATGCGAAGAGATATCTAAAATCTTATCAAAACAATGTCTAATTTGCCAACACAATAAGTATGAAACAAGAATTCTATTTTAAATTGCTACAACCAATTCATATTCACAAACAAATGTTAGATTGATATTACTATAGATTTTGTGGAGGGAAAATGGAAATTCAGTAATTATGGTGATGATGGAAAAATTTAGCAAGTATGCATATTTCATGGTTCTTACATATCCCTACATCCCGTATCGTTCCAATTTTATTGGATGTCCCTGAAGGGACCATACACATTTGAAACTATAGTTCAAATCTTTCTATCTATATGTTTAAGCTGCGTGAAATGTCCAAAACTATCACAAACAAAAACCTTATTTTCTTGGAAGTCTTTTTGGCAAGAACTCTAAAGGCTACAAGGTGTCGGACTTACCCACAGATGAATAAACAAGTTGAAGCCTTAAACAGGACACTTGAAACGTATTTGAGATGAACGACAGACGATTACCCTACAAAATAAACCCAATGACTTCAATCAACTGAATGTTACCATACTACCACATACTATTTGACTCTTATCATGTCACTATTTGAAGTTTTCTACGAATACCCCCATCCTTTGCATATATCCTACTTCACAGGTGATTCTGGCAAAGAAATAGCCTTATAAGTGATCAAGTTTCATCTCTAGAGGGCTCAAAAGAGGATGCAACAACGAGCGAAAAAAGGAAAATTGGATAGAGTGTATCAAATTGGTGATTTTGCGTATATTAAAGTGCAATTGCATTAACAAGGGGCACTAGGAAAGATGTTGGGCGAGCTATATGCTGTGTATCATCAATATTTTCCAGAAGATGTTACACGCTAGAGTCAACCGAGGTTTAGCTACAGAAAACAAACAGTGAGGCTTTAATACTCATATGATAAGCTGGACTTTCATTAAAAAAAAGTCAAAGTGTTAGAATGCGATGTGGCCTTTTGTTATTGGATCAGTGATTTTAACCGCTGAGGTTTTTCCAAGTTCCAACGACTATACGCGTGCATGGAGTCTTTAACAAATTCAAGATGGATGATAAATAATAAATAATAAACAATACCTCAAATTTCTCTTTTTCGTTTTTTTCTGGTTCTCCGCTCCAAGTGACCGCAAATCACCCTAATAGATTGCTCTGAAGCAATGCTTTTTCACTGCTAATTTTCTAGTTTTTTTAATAATTTATTTATCTAACATCCAGGACAGGAAAATAAAAATGCAATTCACAAGCTTATGCCCCCTCGAGATTCATTCCAGTGAAAATAGAAAGACAAAAAAGGATTGCTCCAATGATGAAGAATGCCAATGAAGCTGCTTCTCATTAAGCCACTTTTAAGTGAATATTTACATACAAAATTATGAGACAGATTTACAGAGTTCCCATTGAGGAAACTGATGTTGCATTTGAAAGAAATTGTATGGAGGTATCAATGTAGCTCCTTTGGCAGCGCTAAAAACACAAAATTCTCAGGTCATGAGATGCCTACATGTACAAAAATGATTCTGCAGCAAGTAGATGAACAAAATATCAGGATGGTTGAACGAAGAATATTTCAACGTAGAATGATTTATATCATTGAAACTAGTATAATAACTCAATATAAAGGCTATAAAATGCATCCATTTCTGTAAGAATAGTTGCCTCTCGGGTGGATAATGCCACTTATAGCTATTAATTAACGGGAACTTTGTGCTCTACAACTAGCAGCTATTAGAAATTTCAAGCTTTTCTGGTGTTTCAGAGTGAATCCAACTAACTATGGTCTAAGGTAGGTAGACCAAAATTCAAGAATTTGGCGCACCTGAGACTATCTAGGCAGTGCCATCCTTCCCAGATATTAAATCCCAACAGAATGCTGTATTATGTGCATAAATAAATAACTGCTGGTGTTCCACCCTTCAGGTAAGTAATTGCATATCTGCATGACCAGGATTAGGGATAGGGGATTTAAATCAAAGGCCTCAGAGATTCCATGATACTGGCAAAGGAGGGACGTTTCCAAGGCTCACTGCAGGAAACAATTTGTATGAGAGCAATAACAATACAAGTTAGAAAAACATACAAACCATCAGGCCTTGTGGCTTAATGGGAGAAGAAGATTAAAACCTCTTCCATCACCAATCAACCTTGGTGGATCCTATGAGCTCTCCAAAAAACACATCAATAAATAAAGTAGACTTTGAACTCACTTTCCCCAGCAAGCCTCAATAAGGCCAGCTACTTGTGCATTTACATCGGGTGGAATCTCAAGCCTTTTCCCCTTGAAACCAACAGCTGCAACAACCTACAAGACAGGCATCTTACGCATAATTCCCAGATCTAATAATAGAAACGAAAGTGCTAAGATGATGACGGATAAACTGTGCAAATACATGGGAACTGATCTGGATCAATTTTCCCAACAGGGGGGCTGCAAGCCGAAATTTACTTGGGAAGTTCACATATCCCCCTCACTGAAGTTGGATGGTCAAATGACTTAATAAGCTTCTTAACTTTCATGGATACTCACTCCTGAAAATGATCCCCTGAACTTGGGCCCAAGCTCAGCCTATTGCTAGAGTGGACAGTAAACAGACTAGTGAGAACAAAAAGGATCGGATCAATTGAAGAACTTATACCAAATTCGTGTCCATCAAATAGCAACATTCACCCAACACCAATTCTTGTTGGAAAGAAAATGGCCAATATGTTGTCCAAATGTCAAAAATTTTGAACTGGTTGACATCATTGTGTTAGTGAACTGGTTTTATGCATGAAATATCAATTATTTCTTTATCACCTCCCTTGATTCAGTTTCCCAAATAAAATACGAGTAAAAAATCAACTAAGAATAAGATATCACTCCATTAAGAATGTGCAATGTCAAATGAAATAAACTTAAGAATACCAACTTGTGCTGGATTTAAATTGCTCCACGGTTGCTGCAATGTCAAAAGTTCCCACAAGATGACACCAAAGCTGTATACATCTGCCTTCTCATTTGATGGTTCATCACGAAGAACTTCTGGTGCCATCCACTCTGGCTGATAATTAGGACAGGTGTGTGCATAACTTCATAAAATTACAAACAGCGTATCCACAACGACTTAAAACAAATAAGACAGTTGGCAAGTAAGAATCACTTACTGTTCCCGCCGCTGACTTTGATGAAAGAAATGTATTTGCTTTTAATCGAGAAAGGCCAAAATCACAAACCTGATCAGGTCAAAGAAACGTATAAAAGAGTTATGGACAATAAAGAGGATGTCCTAGACAAAGTTGCAAAATAAATATCACAACTTGATTGAACTGAAAATCTACATATCAGATCATTTAAACAGCAAAACATGATTATTACTTGAGAGATATATTAGACAGTCACCTATATAGCAAGTAATAATCCAAGACCCAAAACATATCAATTCTATAAGGAGACATTAGAAATTTTATAAACTTCCTAGGGCTGAATAAACTTGTGAGCCAGGTTGATGATGTCAAGAGATTAAATTGTGATTGAATAGCGTATGGATGATGTCCAAGTCTCCATCCATGACACATTGACCACTAATAAACTGACTACACTGAAACAAAACTTAAGGATGTTAACTTTCAACCAAAAAAAACTTGAGGATGTTGCAACATCCATACTAGTACACATGAAACGAATGAACTCTTGTACGAATTTCTTATTTTGATCGTCTTGCTTCAGAACAATCTCTACTGACAATCACAAAAGGTTTAATTCTAAGAGATTAAATGCATGAAAACTGAAAACAATGCTTAAAAGAATATGTTTCCCAGTTAAACAGCCATTAAATAAACATAATGGCCGTCTCTAGCAAGCCATATCTAGAGTCAACTGTCTAACCTTTACTGTATACTTTCTGTCCACCAAAAGATTTGGAGATTTTAAATCTCTGTGGACAATGGGAGGGTTACGTTTATGGAGATAATTCATGCCTTTTGCCTGTAAATTTGAAAGGGATCTGATTAGTTTTGACAGAAAAGATCGAACAAATTAGCAAGCTAAAATAGAACGAAAGATAGTGACCATGTTAGCAAAAGATCATACCACATCATAAGCCATATTCAGTCTACGTCTTTCATCTAACACCTCTGTTGCACCAGGCTTATGCAAGAGCCTAAACAAACTACCTCTGCATGACAAACCACAGATTTTAGTCAAACCACAAGGTAAAGTCCTTTTAAATGCATAACAAAAAATCAGAAATGATGATATTTCTCTGTACATTCCATACTTAGAGAAAAAATAGAGCAAAGGAGGTGTTGCTAGGGAGAAAACCCACAACCTTGATAAATATTCAGTCACTATGGACAAATATGGGGGCTGCGTAACAGCACCCATGAAAAGAACAATATTTGGATGCCGAAGACGTTTCATTATTGAAACCTAATAAACAAAAACAACAACTATACATATCAAAACAAAACCCAAGGTTGCTGCCAAAAGCTCATGCTACATTTCATCAACCCTCACCTCCCTCAAGAATTCCTTGACGCGTTCTGCATGAAAATCTTGCTCCATGAGAATTTTAACAGCAACATCCTGTAGTTAAAACAATTATTGAAAAAAGAAAAAGGATAAGGAGGTGGAAAAGAGGAGGCAATAAAAAGAATATCCAAATACAAAGTTAACAAGTTAAAACATCTTGAGAAGGTACCATATAACAAACTTAAACCAATTGAGATAAAAGCTAAAACAAAATGCATGGTTTTATACCAATGTATCAGAAAAGATGGAACCAAATACCAAATTTCAAATTTTCACTATCAGGAAAAAAAAAAAAAACCAAGAGAAATGCATAACAGGTCTCTCCCAGTCAGGTATACTAGCTGGAAATCTAGCAGTTAGGATTAAAGCCCCACAAATTGAGGCCCGTGTTCATTAAAAGCCAGAATCGCAGCCTGTTACTAGGCTGGTTAATGTGCAAACAAATAAAGAACATAATATTTTAAACATTCAGAATCTTGTTGGAATATAAGTGGGAGTTTGTCCCATATTGAAAGAATACAAGGCCTTGAGCATGCATATAAGCCTAGTGAGCTACTCCTCTTATTACCAATTGCTTTTAGGATGAAACCTCATCTGGGCTTATATATGTTCAGTTTATTTAGGCCTAATCATATAAAATTTAACATGGTATCAAAGCAGGCTGCTCTTAGGTTACTCGTCACCACCTCGACATGATAAAGTGTGTCACGTGTTGGGGCCTAAATTAGCCCACACGTGAGAGGGGCGTGTTGGAATATAAGTGGGAGTTTGTCCCACATTAAAAGAATACAAGGCCTTGAGCATGCATATAAGCTTAGTGAGTTACTCCTCTTATCACCAATTGGTTTTAGGATGGAATCTCATTTGGGCTTATATGTACTCAGTTTATTTAGGCCTAATCATATAAAATTTAACAAATCTCCATGCCCAAAATAAAGGAACTTGAAATGAATTCATCTACAGTGAAGCATGGCAAATCATGGATTGACACATCAATTGAGTGACATTACTTCTTTCCAGATGACGTTCATTGGCGACCTTCACCACCAAATGTGCAACCACAACTCACACGTTCCATTGCATGTCAAATGTTACATTAATAAGAAACAGAAATGTATAGAAGCACAGCATTTCTTCATATATTTCTACATAGATAATGTGTATGATGTGAGAAGCACTTTACCGAGCCATGCCATTCAGCACGATGGACTGTCCCAAAGGAACCTGAAAAGAAATTCAATTTCAGTCACCATGCCACAACCTCCTACAAGGGCTATCAGCTAATAGTATTTTAACAGACAATACTGTTTCTCGAAAAGAAATGACCACAACAAACACTCTACCTCCTCCAATTTTCTCTTTCAAAATAAGATCACTCCAAGGGATGTCCAAGTCCTCCACATCAAGTGAAAGTTCTTTACTTGCTTTACTAGATACCAGTTGCCTGCTGTCAAAGAACCTCGAATCTTTAACAGTATTCACCATCTGGTCACGCAATGGTAAAAGTGGTTGCGCATCCCTGTGCCCGGTGGGTGGGATATGCTTAACAGGGGTTTGCTCTTTGATCACGCCTGGTAAATTTTTAGCATTTTTTGAAGGATTATATGGTCTAGAAAGTTGGGTGTCTCTTTCTTGAAAACTTGTATGAGAAGCTCTCGTTTGAAGAGGTAATTCAGACATTACAACATTACTTCTGCAATGACCAGACTGGTCAATTTCTTGAGGATGCGTAGAGATTCCAGATTCTTCTTCAGTGACAGCACCTGAAATACAACACCAAATAGAATTTATAGTTGCATCTTATGTTGCAATGCAATGGAACTACTAGCCTATCCCTTGGGTAAGGGCACACTTAGCTCAGAAGCAAAGGATAAATATTTAAACAAGAAATCCAATAAATTGCACATATAAGATGAGAGAATTCTTTCATGGGAACAGGATAAGAGAACTGTTAAAAAGTTCTTCTCCACCAGTGTGAGCTAAGACATAATCCTCACAAACTAATTCAGTATTTAAGCATGCAAAAGTGAAAAATCATCAATCTTCTTCACATCACAATTGCATACTACGAACAAAGGAATCAAACCGCAAAACCAAGCAAATTTGGATTTCAACAAGGAACTCAATTATGAAATATGGAAATAAATCTTACTAAAATTCAACAGTTTGAGACCAAATTATGTAGGTTAATAGAGTGCAATATCACAGTCTGGAGCATTCTTCTAGTGGGTTGCATAAATCTTTCCAATATTTGCGTGATTGCAAACAAGGACCTCTCAAAATGGCAAGATCAAATAGAAATCAAATAGCCGAGATGATATGGCTTCCTACAGGTATCCTATGTTATGAGGCTTTAGTATTTTGGTATGATTTCTTATCCTTTTGGTTAGAATGTCAAAGCATATTCTGAAATGTGAAGCATTAACTTTTGAAAACAAATAATTAAACCCATTAGTTGTAAGAGGTTTATGCAGTACCACTAAAGGAGTTAGCATCACGTGAATAGAAATAAGGAGTAAATCAAAATGAGAACCCAACATTCAGTACGACATTTGGTACTGATTAACCAGATATAACATAGGCACCAGTAACGACAAAAAAGTATGCACACAAGACAAGCAGAAAATAAATAGAGACTATAAACTAGAGATAAACCAACAGAGTCATTTGGGGTTCACGTATAGATGCATCACCTGCTGAATTATCATCAAATACAAGATTGAGTAACTGAACGTCTGAAAAATACTCTTTGGCCAATGACCTGTAATCAATGTCAGGATCAGCTGATTTCATCCAGGGAAAGCGCAATGGAGAAGAAACTGAGATGGAAGAAGGACCGTTGAGCAAGGAATTTGGCTCGCATAAACAACCCGGCTTCTCTACTAAGTCAATTAAATATTCTCTGAAATAGGAGAAATATACTTTGTAACATATCTGCTACAGATTATGGCTACAAGAAACAAACTCCTAGAGACTATCCGATGCAGATTGATTGAATAGATTAAAAAACTGTGAAGGAAGAAGGAAAAAAAATTGATTAAAATGTAAAAAGAAACAAAAACAAATCAAAAGTCCAAATTCCAAATTCCAAAAGAATTTTTTTTTATTTAGCTCCATACAAAAAGCTAAAAATGCGTGTGTTTGACAAATGCAATGTTTATTTTTTATTTATCAAATGCTTTTTTATTGATCAGGTGGTTTTACTACTATAAGTACTTGTTAACAACCCAAATTTTTAGTTGGTCAAGAAGATTGTAACATTAAAATTCAAAAGAAGCTGCAGTTAAACATTTGTGACTTTCAGGCACAATTGTATCAGCAAGGTAACAACAATATCCTGGGATGAACCGTAGAATGTAGTGGCTCTACTTGACAGATAAACCATTAGTTTCATTTTGCATATATTACAAACATATGTCATAAAAGCTAATGAAGAGTACCTGTCAAAACCAAAACGTACAAGACATGAGGTAGCTTCATTTCTTCTACAATATCTGCACCCCTTTGCAATTCGACATGGTAGTTCAATGGTATCAGCTAGCACCTACACAACAAATGATCGTCAATCAACTTGGGTTTTTTCCTATGAAGATAAAGATAAGCTGCAAAATGCACCGTATGAAACGTGGTTGGAATATGAGGAGTACCCTGTTACGGTCATGACATACTCAAAATGCTAGATCTCACCTAAAAGTTAAACATTAAGCTAGAAAACCAATCAGCAATTAGAGATTTTTAAATAGACGCTACCTTAAATAATAAAGCTCGATGTCTACATAGGCCAACAGAAAGGCTGCATATAGGGACCACACTGGATCCTAAGCAATCTTTGAGATCATGACTACATTCCCTCCAGATCGAAATCAAACCATCTTCTTCCACGGAAGCTGATCCCCTTATGGTAACAACAAATATGATAAACAAAGTATTCCATAAAATTGCACAAGAAAAAACAGTTTAACCTGCTCTAGTTACAAAAACAACTCACCCCATGCGATTGCATACAAGTTTTGCCAACTGATCAGCTACCTCTTCTGTTGTTATACAGCTGCTAGAAATGTTATGAACTCTAGTTTGAAGTTCTTTCAAGCCAGGATCACTATGTCGATCAATCAAAACCACTTCCAATGAAGGATTATCACTTGCATTCACAGATTTTAGAGAATCAATAGATGGGATGTGACTACTTTCTTGCAGATCGGTGCACACAGTCCATACATATGGATCCATTCCATGAATTATGTAAAAACCATCAGGAATTTTGTCATAGTATGACAAGCAACCGTTCACCTGATGCACATTGAATAAACACATAAAGTGTTTTAATCTGGATAACAATACAACAACCATGAAAATATGCAAGCCCTTCTAACCTGGAGAGAGGAACCATAGAAATAATGTCTCCAAAGAAAATCAGAAGTAATGGTCCAAAGGAATAGAAAGGATGGCATGATCCTTTCTTTCCTACTTAGAAATTAATGTGAAAGTAACTAAACTAAAATACTCAAAGGTTACCAGTTGGAGCATTCAATTCACGTAATATCACTAATAGCACTAGCAATGATCATCAAGAAAATAATTTTACCATCCAACAGCATAGTTACATATTTCATATAGATGGATAATAAGACATGGAAGTTGATATGTGGAGTACTAACAAGTATCAACCTTTGTCCAGTCAACATCCCTTCACCTATTTCAATCATAGAGCTACCAACAAAATCAAAGTAGCCATTTCTTCACAAACTATGTGAAACCACTTCTTTCCACTTAATTTTGACAGACATTTCTCTTCACCTGAATTAAAATGCATGCATATCCAAACCCAACAACTAGAGAATTCGGAACTGAAAATTGACTAAGTATTCCCATCAATAAAAATATCCATGTTAAAAATGTCAAATGAATTCATAAAGTCATCAGCATAAGTAGTTTAAACGTATGGATCAGAAATTCAGCATAAGTAATTTAAATGTATGGATCCGAAATTAACTTGTCAAAACACGCATATGTAAACTGCATATGTTCTCATACAGAATCATCTATTAAGTTATATTTCCACGTAGCGTTAAGGAGACATACCCATTGACTCTAATAAGCTGAAAAATCCTACCGAATTCCAGCTTATTAACCATGCGGCCAAAAGCATCCTCAAACCAGCTACCCACACAAGCTTATACAACTACACCAGAACTTCCACAATTCCAAAGACTGATTTAACTGAACTTTTCTCAGAAATCTGTTCGCGGACGCCTTCTAGTTTAGATACAGACGCAGGACAGACCATTTACTTCATAAATTCACTCATCCTCGAAAACATAAAATAACAAAAATAAATACGTCAATTGCCTAAAGTTCACAGCTGTAATCGTACCCAAAATCTATGAGACAGCACCTCCGGCGAGTTCGAACTCGAGGAACGCAGCGTAGATTCATCCGGTACCAGATCAAGAAAATTCGGATCATCAGCACAAGTGGCTTCCGAAGACAACCTCAACACTAAAGCCAACTGCAACTGGTAACTCTCTTCCGTCTGCTGCGCCCAGCTCTTCCCCGAGGATCCCGTACAGGAAACCGTCGTAACATCTACCGCTGTGGCCGTCTCTAAATTGCCGTCCTCATGCATGGAACCTCCGTAAGCTTCAATCTCATTTCCGCCTGCCGTTGACAGAGTCAGCGGATAGCAATCTCCCGACAATGAGCTCTCTTCGAAGCTGCTCCCACTAGATTGCTGCAATCCGACCGAAGACGAGTACAAGTTCAAGTTACCAATTCGATTGTACTGCTGATTCGGCCTGTGGTCAAGCTCCCAATCAATGCCTCTCTCTGACTTGAATTTACAGTTCTTTGACTCGCTTGAAACCGAGGAGTCATAATACGGAGGAGGCGGCGTGCTGCCTCGCTGTTCGTCTGGGAACTGGTTGAGAAGGGCGTAGCTGGATCTCTGACTAGGCATTTCCATGGGGCGATCTCTGTTAAAGACTTTACTTAGCTCAAAAGAAGCTTAAAAACACTCGAAAAGACCGCCATATTCAAAGAGGCAAAAAGAGAGGTCTGTCACAGGTGAGCTGAACCTGGAATGATTTTCTTTCTCTAGAATTTTTTATAGAGACCGCTTTCCGTTTTTCTTATTTCTTTCTCTCACTAGAGTTCATTGTCGGGACGAAAAGGGAAAGCGGTGGCGTTTTATTCGGTGGCGTGAATGTAATGTACAATTATCCACCGAACTTTTTCTTAATAACAAAGAAACGTCAAGTAGGTAGCTTGGTGGGTTTTTTTCAGGCGCGTCCGAATTCGTACCCACATCAGCTGAACGCTGATTGGCTCCGTCGCTGTTCTTTCTGCTGAACGCTGATTGTGCCCCCGTTCCGTCTCGTTATAGAAAAAAGGTATATGCATAAATATGTCTAACAACAGCAGAGTTGTAACAATTAGCACATTGCGGGACTGGTTTGATAATTGTCATGACTATTTTAATAATTGTTGCATGTCTATGTTTTGTTATTTCTGTTATTACGTTTTGTTATTTCGGTTGTTCTGAACTAAGAAAGAGAGACTGTAAAACCCGCAAAACCGTTACAACTTGGAAGGTGGGGTAATAAGAAAATACGATTACTACTTTCCCCTCAAATCTTCTCTTCTTCTCTTCTCTTCTTCCATTCCAATCTTCGGTTCGTTACATATTTGGTATTTAGAGCAGTTCCATCTTGGAACCTGGCACGTAGAAAAAACATCACCATGGCAGGACGCTCGAATTTGGAAGATCGAGCAAATTCTATGGAAGAGCAAATGAAGGGTTCCTTTGGTGAACTACAGGGGAATATTGAACCACGATTCTCGAAAGTGGATGCCATGGATACCAGACTACAGAATGTAACAACCCAAATGGAGGAGCTTTTCCGCATCTTCAAAGCTCAAGCAGAAAATAGGGTCCCTAAAGTGCAGTATGATCCAAGAGATAGTAGAATTGGGCATTGGGGAGGTGTTGGTATCCTACCGACTCTAGAGGACAGGGGAGTTAAGGATGGTAGAGGCAAAGGAGTGGCAACAGCTGGCCTGGAAGAAGGGAGTATCAGCCATATGGTGTTAATTGAACAGTCAGGAGGATATAAAACCTTAACCAAAATCCTATTCCGAGGCTTGATTTTCCTCACTTAAATGGTGCAAAACCAAGGAGCTTGATTAGGAGGTGTGAGAAATATTTTCAAATCTTTGACATTGCTGAAGAATTTAAGGTGGCCGTGGCCTCAATGCACTTGGAAGGAAAGGTAGACGCGTGGTTTTAGGGATGGATGGAGCAGGAAGGTTCATTATCAATGGGAAGTGTTCACAGAGGCGGTAAGCTGTAGGTTTCATTCTGGAGAGTGTGCTGATATTGTAGAGGAATTCAATAAACTTAAACAATGTAGTTCTGTTGAAGCTTATCAATAACAATTCGAAGATTTAATGCTACAGGCAAATCCTACATTAACATCATCCTATTTCATTTCGAGTTTTCTCGGTGGCCTATCTGATACATTGAGGCCTATGGTCAAGATTTTCAGTCCTCTGTCCTTAGCCTAGGCGTTTGAACAAGCTAAGCTATAAGATGTATCAGTTGAAGCCCTACTACGTCGTCAGAAGGGACAACCACCATTCTCGAGCTCACAATCAGTTGGCAAAACCCCAACAGCAAATAAGGTAGTCACGACTACCCTGAAGCCCTGCTATACTGTTAATCAGAATTAGAGGAGAGAACCTGGAGTGTGTTTTCGTTGCGAGGAGAAGTATTTCCAAGAATTGATGCATAAGGAATATTTTTCATTTGCTTATGTTCCAATTTATTCTTTGATTAAGACTAAATTTTCTTTTTTTTGAATTAGAACTACCCTTGCAGAATAATTTTTCATGTCAAATCTCTATAAGACTTTATCAATATAAGCTTTTTGAGATAAGCTTAATAGTCCTTGTGACTTGTTACAGAATATTTCAATTCCTATCACATAATTGACTTCTCAAATATCTTTCATTTCAAAATTTTCAGAGAGAAATTTTTTAGTGTTGTGCATTAAACTAAGATCATTAGTAACTAACAAGATATCATCAACATAAAGTACCAAAAATATGAACTTACTCTCACTAATTTTTAGATATATACACCGATCAACGATGTTTTCTTTAAATCCAAAGGAGGTAATAGTATCGTTAAACTTAAGATACCATTATCAAAAGGCTTACTTAAGTCTATATATCAATTTCTTAAGTTTACACACCAAGTTTTCTTTTCCTTCAATTGGAAAACCTTCAGGTTGATCCATATACACTTCTTCCTCTAACATACCATTAAGAAATGTTGTTTTCACATCTATTTGATGTAACTCTAAATCATAATGAGCCACTAGTGTCATAATAATTCAAGGCTTTCTTTGAAACAAGCGAAAACATCTCCTTAGAAGTGATGTCATCTTTCTAAGTATAACCTTTAACAACAAGTTTAGTTTTATGTCTTTCAATATTGCCATAAGAGTCACGTTTGGTCTTAAAAACTCATTTACATTCAACTCTCTTATAACCTTCAAGCAATTTGACTAAATTCCAAACTTCATTTTGCTCCATAGAATTCAACTCTTCTTTTATAGCATCAATCCATTAGTAGAATTAACACTTTCAGTGGCTTGTGAAAACAAAATTGGATCATCCTTATTTCCTAGGTTAAATTCTGACTCTTGTAGATATACCACATAATCATTAGACACAGCTGGTTTCTAAGTCTTCGAGACCTTCTTAATGTTATTACTTGTGGGTGTTCTACAATTGGAACATTAATTGTAGGTTCAATAGGTTGATTAACTACAGGCTCTTCATGAAGTGTTTGATTATTTATTTGTTGCTCCTATAAATTGTCAAACTGTTCGACAATTGTAGGAGTAAAATGTATTGAAGACGTCAGTAAGGGAACTTAAACTTTTATTTCTTTAGTAACTACATTACATGGTCCTTCAATAATCTCACTGATTTCATTATTCTCAATGAACCTAACATTTTCAGTTTCAGCAATTTTTGTTGTATAATTAGGATAACAAAATATATACCCTTTAGAATTTTATGGATAACCAATAAAAAATTCACTAATTATTCTTGCATTCAATTTTCATGCTGATTATAAATTCTTACTTTTGTCGAGCAACCTTAAACATGCAGGTGTCTTAGACTAGATTCTCTTCCAGTTCACAGTTCAAAAACGAGTCTTTGAAACTGCCTTACTAAGAACCCTATTTAACAAGTAAGTAGCGGATCTCAATGCATACATCCACAATGATAAGTGTTGGGCCCTGTTTCTGGAGCCCAACTATCCAGAATATCATTACACGTGAGCTTATTACCCTGTAGGGTTAATTCAAAGAACCCTTATTAGCCAACTATCCAGAGTCATATAATGCGGGGGCAAGCTAATGAAAAACACCTTAACCATTATTAATTCATCATCATGCTTTTATACCATAACGCATCTTACTTATATGTAACCATAATTCCTGTTCAAAATTCATCATCTCTAATCGATAGCTTTCTCAAGTATACATAATTTCAACTTAATCTTATCCATACGTAAATTCATATGTCCACTCAAATTCATCCATACATAAATCATAATTCATTAACATCAAAAGATAAGATTTTTCACAAAGCCATAAAAGCATTTCAAACCACAATATATCCATATCTCATAATCCCAAAATCCATAAGATACTTGAACTAATAATAACCAAAATGTAACTAAAATCCTCATTATTACAAAATCTAGCCTAAAATACAAAATATGTGACTTGAAGCGATGCTTTGA
>JAOTAY010000004.1:29174128-29192124 GCA_025629805.1 Erythroxylum baracoense
TTCAACTCCATATCATCTATAAAGATATTATAGTCCATGATTAATCATGAACACCAATAACAGAACATACATACATATATATATATATACGTGTTCTTCATCACTTTCACCCTAATTCTACCCATTTCATAGTCTCTCACTACCAAAATCACCAAAGCAAAACATGAACTTATCCACACTTCTCATGTACTGCTCAAAATTTTCTAAGAAAAGTTTCAGGATCTAACAACAAGGGTAAAGACGAATTACTTAACATACTCCTAACCATATCCATTATACGATTATGCCTTTCTTTCACACCAATTTTTTGTGGTGTACGTGGCATTGTGTATTGAGCACATATACCATGCTTTTCAAGAAATTTGGAAAATGGACTTGGGCATTGTCCTAACTCATTATATTTGCTATAAAATTCACCACCCTAATTAAATATGACAATTTTCACCTTTCTATCTAATTGCCTTTCCATCTCATGAACAACCACCTCTAATGCATTTGTTGCTTGAGTCTTCTCATGTAATAAATAGACATATCCATAACATATAAAGTCATCAATAAATGTGATGAAATACTTTTCTCCTCTAAAAGATGCAACATCAAAAGGCTCACATATATTAGTATGTATAATTTCAAGAAGTTGTGTGCTTCTTGTGGCTCCTTTCTTTGTATGTTTGGTTTGCTTTCCCTTAATGCAACCCACACACGTACTAAAATTAGTATTCCAAATCAGGTAAAAATTCATTCTTTATCGATCTTTATTTGAAAATATAACCTAAAAGTTTATGCCACAAGAAAGTTGAACTTTCATTAATTCAATCACATTTAATACCAACATTATGATGTAGGCTTAGTGGGGTTTTAGCAAAAAGGTTATCAAGATTTAACTTGTATAGGGCGTCATAAAGAATACCAGAACCAATAAGGCAATTGTTTTTAAATAAACTGAAACATTCATTTCCAAATTTGAAAGTATAACCAACATAATCAAATTTAGATAAGGAAACTAAATTATGGAAAACACAAGGTACAAAAAGAGTCCGAAATAAATATAAATGATGTCCAGTATCTAAAATCAGATGACAAGTTCCTATGGCTTCAACTGGAGCTTTGACATGGCTCTTATGCACGTCAATGGGTCGACCCAAAGTTGGCCAGTCAATGATCGACTCCATCGCCCGTGGCCCAACTAGTTATTTTTAAAAAAAATTCAAAAATGACTTCATTTTTTAGGTTTCGGTCTGGCTATAGGCTGACCTGTGACCCGAAAAACCCAGGCCAAAATTGGGTATGGCGCAGCCAAAATTAACATCCCTAGTGTTTCCCCATCAAAACAAACTTTTTATTTAAGTTTTTGGTTTGGGTTGTAAGAAATCCCTGTAAGGTATTCAAAACATGAGTGGTACAACCAAAATCAATACACCAATTATTATAGGAAACTTCAGCCAAATTAGATTCGAAATATACTAAAGCACTAAGCTTACCTTTCTTTTCAAACGAGCCTTTATGTTTTAGGTAATCTTTTGGATAATGCCTAAGTTTCTTGCAAAAATGGCATATATGACCTTTATGTTCCTTCTTATGAACTTGAATAAAAGATTCATTAACTTTAAGTGGTCATTGCTTACCCTTACCTTTGCCCTTCCCTTTGCCATAATTCCTTTTGGGCTTCTTTCCATCTCCTTAATGACCTACCAAATTAATGTTATGAGTCTCTTGATTTATAGGCCTTGTCTCCTCTTGAATAAGCACACTGGCTGATTAATTCACATTCTATTTGTCCTTTATAGTGTTATAATTCATTTGGAATGACCCACACTGCTTAAGAGGCCAAGAATTAAGAATGAACTGTACTAGGAAAATTTCCTCAACTTTTATACCCTATGTCTTTAGTCTTGCTTCCATATTTGTCATTTGAATGACATGTTCATGCATGCTTCGTGAATCATCAAACTTCATAGTAGTCCACTGAGCTATTAATGTCCCCGTAAGTGACTTATCAACAGTTTGGAAATGCTCTTCCACAACTTTCATAAATTCTTTAGAAACTTCAATGTTGGGAAGTGTTGTCTTAATGTTGTTAGCAATAGTCACTCGCATAAATATAAAGCTCCATTTGTTCGATCTTTCCTAAGCTTTATAGAAAGATTTCTCATCAACAGTGTTTACATCAATAATAGCAGCTGGTTTCTCAACTTGGAGTATTAAATCAAAATTCAATACACCAAGGTGAAATTGGACTTGTTCACACCAGTCAGAGTAATTTAATCCATCAAAAGATGGAACAAATGAAGCAACCGAATTAAAGTTAACACGAACAGAAACTGCAAAACATAATAGAATGCTCGCATATTAATTCTTTGAGTCATAAAACTTAACACTTAAATCATATTCAAAACAATTATTTCACATAAAACATTTAGTGTATATCTAAGATCTCCCTTTGACGATTCTAAAACATACCATAATCATAATAATAATGCTAATTTTATATTACTTACTCGTTAATTGAATATACCTCCAATAAACATACTAGTTATCTTTGGATATACTAAACACTTTCATTCTAAGTATATAAATTAACACTTCATGTCCATAAATTATAAAATTAATTAAAATATTTCATAAATTAATATCCATTAAACATCAAAGCTTGGCCACTTTGGTGACTATCAAACTATCATAAATATGAATATTAAAGTTATGCATATGTATAAATAGATCATACTTTAATCAACAATGCACATGCCTACTTAAAAAAAGTTAATGTACTCAGTGCACAAAGCTCTCCGCTTTGCGTGGGCCTGGGAAAGGTCATACTATACATAACTTTCCCTTTGTATTTTTACAAAGAGGTTGTTTTCATGACTTGAACAAGTGACCCTATAGTCACAATGAAACAACTTTACCGGTTACTCCAAGGCTCATCTACTTACATCATCTTAAAATAACAATACTAATAAACATGATAATAATAGCCCTCATACGTATAAGTTCGACAACTTTCATATAACAATAAGCTTCATCTATGTTGTATGCATGCAGTACACTTAATATAAATCTATAAACGAATAAACGTAATATGTATATGGATGGAAATTGGTAAAATAAAACAAAAATATTAGTGCTTACATGTAGCCTTAGTAATAAAAGGCTTTGCGAATAATTCCAATCCATAAAGGCTACACGATTTGACCCATTTATTATTCAATGCATACACAAAATCGAAAAAAAAATATAAAGTCATCTTCTTTTATAAAACCATCTCGATGCTTGAAAGCGGCAAGAACACAAGAGACTAATTAAATATATATATAGTCAAGCATAAACGAGACAATTAATGCTATAAAAACTTGATCCATGTGATAGAACAAAGCATAATATATGAAGAAATTTTTAATAACAAGCAATTATGCGGAAATAATATAAATTAAACATATTTTAATGGAAAATTCAGAATTTAGAACTAGGCTCTGGTATCACATGTAAGCATAATTTACTGCATAGACATAATTGCAATACTCCTTTAACCCATATCTTAAAATTCTATATTTTTCACCAGAATGTAAAATAGGAATCACATACCTTGGTCCATGAGATTGGTTAATCTTAATTGAGAAAAACTTCTCAAAGTGATTGAATATAAAGAAACTTGATTTCTCTCCTTTTTTTCTCAATAATTGTATTTTTTATGGTAAAAACGTAAAGAGTGGCATATGGACAAGAGAGAAGACCAGTTTTTATGAAATAGGCATATCTTAACTGTTCTCACGGTGAGTTTAAAATAAAAACCTTATCTAATTTAATTAAATTAACCAATCAAAATTTAGCATTTAATATTATTAAAACCATAATTATTGTAAAACCTAGACTAGTTGATCATTGGCTAATAATAGTTGTCAAGATTTATTATTATCAAATTGAACTCAACAACAGCCTCCGAATTTGTCACTGTCTGAAACTTGATGTAAGTTACTGTTACTGCTTTCTAAAACAATATCAAGTCACCCAGTAGTTACATTGTCATTTTGAATTCAACTGTATTTTCATTACCGTGAAATGCACATCACTGAACGACTAATTGATGATGACCTTTTGCAATTGTAAAGTTAGGACTTCCATGGTTGACAAGGTTGGAGGGGCTCATGTCAAGGTCAACTGTAACGCAGTAACAAAAAAGGGATTTACAGATTTCAGGGGAGCAACTTGTTCCTTCATAACAAAACCCATATCCATTTTCAATCAAAGATTGGGTATTTGTTGACTAGAAGAGGACGGTTTGCGTATATATATATATATATATATATATATACATACATACGATAGACTAATAGTATAATATCGCTTTTCTGCTTCACTTTTTTTTTTTAAGTTAAAGAATTATATTGAATGAAAATATAAGGGTTAGGCCAACTATTTCTTTAGAACAAAACGATCACGTATCACGAATTTAACCTTAACGGTGACCTTTAGGGCTAAGCTTTTACGTTTAAACAAAAGCAAACGTTTAACATAAAGAGTAAAACACATATCGTGTTTCTCCTCTCCGCACAATCCTACCAAATTAGAGTAGAATGTTCTGAATCTTCTGTCCAGGTGCAGTGACAAAGGACGGAGCTTTACAGCTATTGATGCTTCCAGTGTTCCTCTGTGAGCGATCAATCACACTTCCAAACAACAAGCTATGAGATCAGGCTACTCTCGTCAAGCCCAATATTGACATCTGCCTTGCCTCAGTTGAGCCTAAGTTTCAAAGTTAGCATCGACATCTGCCTTGCCTCAGTTGAGCCTAAGTTTCAAAGTTACCATCATCCTTCCATCTTTAACTTTCATCATCCTTCTATCATTCTGCTTCACTTGCTAGTCACGATCTCTTACTTTTGTCTTCAAGTGGTTTTAGATTTGCAAATCTACCAAAATTTACCTATGAATTAAAAATTCTAAAAGTATTCACTTAAATCATTTTTGTTAAATATTCTTTTAAAAAATAAACTGATTTCATATTTTTTCAAATTAACAGTTAATATTTTCAAATTCTTTAATGTAAGTTACAGTTAATTGAATTTACTATTTTACCTTTCGTCAATTTATACGGGATATTACTAACTTAAATTACAAAATATTATTTGACCGAATAGTTACACTTGATATTTTAAAAATTAGATCAGGAAGTTAAATTAGTAAGACAAGAGATTTACGGTTTAAAAGGTTTAACATAAATTAGACTATCATTAAATCGGCTAAAAATTAAATAAAATTAAAGACTTTAAAATATAATTGAAAAAGATTGTCCTTACTTATTTAATAATTTACAGTTTAATTAAAAAAGAGATTGGCAAATGAAGAGTGATTGGTTTATTTTAGTTTATAAGAATTTAAAATTTACAAAAATTAATTAATTAATTATTTAATTAATCAATTTTTAACAACAAAAATTATTAAAATAAAATAAATTAAAAAATTAAAATCCAAATGAAAAGGTTGAAAGATTTAAAAATTTTACAATATTATAAAAACGATTGAGTTTTTTAATATTTTGACGCTTAAGATAACGTTTCCAATTTATTTAATGACTATATTATAAATAATTGAAAAAAGAAATAAAAAGAGAGCTTTAATTCTTGGCACGTGTAAGACAGTACCGTATTATGGAAAGTTTTGCCACGGTTTGTGCTTCCATTTTAACTTGCCAATACCAACTCGATCTTAACCGCTCAATATGAGGAAAATAATCAGCAGTCAAATCAATCGACGACATCAACCGCGTGGGATGTAATCACTGAAACCAATCCATCAATTCTCACACTGTTGAATAAAAAACATACTAGAGGAGAGAATAAAGCAAACAGATGAAGCCAAACGTATAAGCGTTTTTCTTCTAGAAGAACAAGCCCTCGAGCCAGTGTACACTCAGAAATGGAGTTTTGGGGTAAGATTTTTCCCTCTTTCTTCTTTAAACATTCTTCCATCTTCACGATCTTCTACTCCTTAGTGCGATCGTAAATTTCTCTTAGTTCAACTTTGGCTTTTTTTGTTTTTAATTCAAAACCGTTGGTTTTAGAAATTACGATGAAATGTTCGAAAATCACTGCGACTATTTGTAATTTTAAATGATTTTATGATGAAATTGTTCAGGTGTTGAGGTCAAGAGTGGGAGCCCCCTTAGAGTTGAATGTGGTGGTGAATTCATTATTCATCTGTCACAGGTCTCAGCACTTGATTGTTATTGGAAATTGTCATTAAAATTTCCATTTTATTGGCTTTCAAGGTTTTGTCTTTGACTAACTTGAAAGTTTTGTCCTAGGCATCTCTAGGAGAGTTGAAGAAGGAAAAAGGAAATGAACCCGTGTTTTTGTATGTTACAATTGGCGATAAGAAGCTTGTTCTTGGAACTCTTTCTGCGCAAAAGTTCCCTCAACTGTCCTTTGACCTGGTGTTTGAGAAAGATTTTGAGCTTTCCCATAACTGCAAACATGGAAGCGTCTACTTCTTTGGATACAAAGCTCCAGATAGATATCCTAAAACATTTTATGCATCATGTATGTACATACATATCTTACGTGCTCTGTTTTCTGTTTATTGAGATCTCTTTGTCGCCAAGTTGTAGTTGTCAACTCCTTGACTGGCTTATTATTATTTCACCATGACTGGTGGTATCGGTTCTGGTAAGTGATTTTGTGATGTTGATATTACCTTTCACCGAATTTTCCGGAAAAGAAAATGAATTATGCCTGTTTTTGCCAAACCTCAGAGTCTGACGTTGAAAGTGAGGAGGATCTTCCTATTGTTAATGATAGTGTTGGACGTAAGAATCAGATTCATCTTTAGTGGCTGCCTTTTGTTACCCTTTTTGTTTCTGTTTTTTTTTAATTCTGCAATTTCTATTTGTAGGGAAATCTGAACAAAATAAACCAACAACAAATGCTGCTGCTAACCAGACGGTGAGAATTGTTAAACCAAATGATGAACCTGAAGAAGATGCGGATGCTAGTGATGATGAAGAGGATGACTCTCTTTCCGATGATGATAGTGGTGATCAGGTATATATTCTATATGACAATAGTTATTCCTCTTTTTGGGTAATAACAAGAAATCTCTATTGACACTGATAGATGATACTTGTATTAAAGGTTCTAAACAAGATGTATATTGAGGTAAAAGAAATGCACTTTCTTAGAGTGAATGACCTCAACTTCATATTATTCTTGTAATGTTGTTTTCATTGGTTAATCGCTGTGATAATATCTTCAGGGTAAGACAACCAATGTCATGGATGATGTAAGTGATGAAGATGACGATGACGATGAAAGTGACGAGGATGATGAAAGCGAGGATGAGGACGAAAGGAAACCGGATAAGGTAAGCAGTGCTTTTTTCCATATACCCTTAATGTTATGCTCGAGTTCTTTAGCGTGCAAGCTTTGCATTTCTTAAGGAGGAATATTGCTGAATTTCTCTGTGGTTTGCACTGCTGAAGGTTGAAGCAGGAAAGAAGAGGTTAGCAGATTCTACCACAAAAACTCCTGTCCATGATAAGAAGGTCAAATTGGTTACTCCTCAGAAGACTGGTGAGTTCTTTGTCTTCTAGGTGGTTTCTTAAGTAGCATTGTATAAACTACCCTTGAATAGCTGCAACTCTGTTAAGTGGAATTATTCAGGAGGTTGTGATTGGCACATTTATTTCCACCGCAATTGTCTTATCCATATTCAATTATGTATCATGTAGATGTTTTTTGGTTCTTTCTTTGGGTTTTTCAGGAATGTTATAAATCAAATTTGTGATGCGTTGTTCTTATTCCATTTGAGATTTTAGAAGTGATTAGGAATATATGAGTGAAACATGCAGCATAGGTTCAAACTTCTGTTGTTAGTATGTCTCTATATCATCAAATACTCGCCAATTGATTGTGCAGATAAGAAGAAAGTGGGTGGTCATGTGGCAACACCTCACCCTTCAAAGCAAGTACTGAAAACACCTGCTAACAGTGACCAGAATAAGGGGCAGATTTCCAAAACTTTTGCTTGCAAGTCTTGCAGCAGGTAAAACTTGACCTCTAGATTCTTTCCTGTCTATTCCCACAAAAAAAAGATTCTGTGTTATTTTAGTAAAATATTGTGTGCTATCAACAAAATTGAAGCCTACTAGGAGGAAAAAATCCAGTCTCAAGTCCAAAGAGGCCACTCCGTCCGGAGGGACTATAAAAGAAGGTGAAAACAAAAGGAAGTTGATACTAATCCTAGCTCACTCAGTAGCATACCAATACTGTGACTCCTTTTAAGTGAGGAGATTTACAAATCCAACTACTATTCATGACATCTTTACAAGCCAGAATCAGCTCCAACAAAGGATGATTGCTAGCTGCACTCACATAAATTGCTTCTAAGGACGCGTAATCTAATAAATGTTGCTTGAACCCCATCGTCCAAGCTACTTTGGAACTTTACAGAACAGCTCTGAACTCAGCTTCAAGGCTAGTTTCTTGTCGCAAACTGAGAGATGACCCTTTTATAATTTTTTCGTTGCAGATCATTTGGCTCGGAAAATGCTTTACAATCCCATACAAAAGCCAAGCACGGTGCTGCACAGTAGAAAAAAGGCAGAAAACCGTTCGCTTTCTTGTTTTTAGCGAGTTCGTTGTGAGGTTGTCACAGAAGCAGTAGGGTTCAGGATTAACGTACGTGAGAATAGAAATTCGGCTGGCTTTGTTAGTTGTAGTGGTTAGTTCTCTACATGCTGTATGAATTTAAGTCATGTTATCAATCTATGTCTATTATAAGCTAAAAAAACTTACGTTATCCTTTAAACTTTAGTCCTTTTCACAAGTTTAAGCGATTCATAGACTAGTTTATGTTCTTCTGTAATAAGCGTTACTGTTACACCACTTTAGGTTGACGATCCAGGAGTCAACAAATCCAACCACGAAAAATTGGTACGGTTTCTAACTTAAAGGTGGTACATGTCGCACTGCCTCATGCAGTAGTGCGACTTCATTGTTATGCTTGAAGATTTCGTCACTCACAACATCTAAAAATGCTAGCTTTTAACAAATTTCTAGCCGGGAAACGTGTTTCTCCTCCATTTTATTGTGAGAAGCAACAAATTTTGGGAAGAAAGTGACGTACGGTGGAAGATCGTTGCTGTCCTTGTTGTGGAAGATGATGATGTTCATTGTTCTAGCATCCAGAGAGGGAAAGAAAAAAAAAAGAAACAAACAACTATAATCAGTAATAAAATGTTACAAGTCCATCCAAATCCATGATAAAAAGCTGAGTAAATATCCGATGCGGTGAGAAAGTACGTGAGTGCATTCTTAGTTCTGACTCCCTCCTAGTTTAGGCTCTCCCACCTCCAACATTTCGTCTAATATTTCACTACAAGAGACTCAAACTCGACTCACTCGAGCTAGGTCTCAGGCAGTCGAGTTGAAATAAACAGATGAAATAAACAGATCTAAAAACTACAAAAAGCAAAAAAGGTGGGCAGGTTTGCCCGAGAGGTTAAGGGGGAAGACTTAAGATCTTCTGTACATAAGTACGCGTGGGTTCGAACCCCACAGCCTGCACTTTATTTGTTTTGACGTTCTGCCACAATGTATATAAAATTGATAAAAAAATATCGATGATTTAAAAAGATAATTAAATTTGCTAATTATAAGTGCTTACGCTCAAGTCTCAACGTTAATAAAAACATATAACCATAAATTTTCTTGGTGATTGTTTAAAATTAGATTTTGAAAGAAATAGTTTAACATAATATTATTTTTTATTAAAGCGCGACAAATAAAATTTATCATATTACAATGAAACCCACTTTTTGATTAATTAAAAAAACTAATTATGCAATAATATGATTAATTTTTTATTTAAAAAATATAAAAATAATATTATTATTGACATAATATTTAATTAACATCAATTAATCTTGTCAAACTTTCCATTCATTTAAAATCTGTTCAAAACGTTTTAAACACATAAAATTCAAATTATATTATATTGTAAACGTTAAATTTTAAAATGCAATTTTGTAAATAATTTAACTACCAAGTTGAAATTATGAAGAAATAATTAAAGTCACTAGAACAATCGATTTCATTAAAAGATCGACCCAGTCAAAACTAATTTTAAGTTACTCCAACTCAGAAAAGATACTCTTATTAAGCATTGTTCCAGCCGAAGAACAAAATTTCTGACCAGATTATTGAAAATTCTACATAATCTTATTCCAGTACAGGTAACTATTAATTCCACATCACAAAACCATGAGATACTTCTAATAGGGCTCAACAGGTTTCCTGAAGTTGGCTCCAGCATATACTGCCTCTGATCCAAGCTCTTCCTCAATGCGGAGTAGCTGAAAGCACAAAACATTTATGAAAACACAGTGAGAGAAACTGCAAATCCATAACTGTTAATCAACTCGAGGAAGAAAGAGAGACTGACCTGATTATATTTTGCAAGACGTTCTGACCTGCATGGGGCTCCTGTCTTAATTTGACCCTTCATTGTTTGAACCAAAACGGGAATCAGTATGAAATCAAATCCGAAAAAGAAAAAAAATCTTCACTTGTACTTATTTTGAATGATTATAATTACCGTGGCCAACCCGACGGACAAATCGGCAATGAATGTATCCTCAGTTTCACCGCTTCGGTGGCTGGCCATCACACCCCATCCAGCTCGCTTTGACATTTTCACAGCTTCAATGCTCTCGGTTACAGATCCAATTTGATTAACCTGAAAGACAACAAATTATAGATTTAGACATTTCCACCAACCACAGGCAGGCAAGCTTAATCATACATTTGCTTGTGGTAGTACCTTAAGAAGGAGAGCATTGCAAGCCTTTTCTTTGATAGCCTTCTCAACTCGCTGCGAAAAAGGAACAGGATCAGTAGTGAAACTAATACAGCCCAAGTTTATGGTGTCTTGACAACAGAAAAATTGGAAGAGATGGAAAGAAGAAAATGCTGACCTTGGGATTAGTGACCAAAAGATCATCGCCTACAATTTGGACTCTCTCCCCAATTTCAGCAGTTAACTTTGAGTAATGCTCCCAGTCATCCTGGTCAAATGGATCCTCAATTGACACGATGGGATATTCGGACACAAATGACTTGTACAAATCCTTGAGAGCTTCACCAGATATCTTCTGAGAGCCATCATTTTTCTGCACAAAACAGAAGATAAGCATAAGCATGCCTGGAAGTCAGCACCTGCTGTATCAAACTTATAAACTTCAAAAACTGATGCTTTCTTTGCAGTTCAAGCGTGAAAATGCAGACTCAAACTGAGCAGGACAAATTTCAAACACAAGAAGAAAGATTTTAATAAATAAAAGGGAATGTTAAAAGAAGACTACAAAGATTAACAACTGTAGATTCAAATGAATAACTTTCTCCTTAAGAAGATTACCATAAATATCCTTCACCAAGGTCAACAGAAAAATTTTACATTTGGTTACTTAGTTGTCAATGGATTGAATCATGCCTCTAACATCGATTATCTTTTCCCCTTTTGTCAATATAACACAAGAATATGCATCTCTTCTAATTTACCTCTCATTAAGTTTCAATTTCATCAATATGTACTCGCCAACATAAAATCAGCTTCCTTCTAAGCATGTGAATGCATGCATATATGTGTTACATATTGTAACTTTAGAAATTTATACCGTACAGTACGGAGTAGCATGTCTAGGGGCTCAACCTATTAAATAGGGATGACTAGGATGATCATCTGAAACCAACACTTGGAAATTTCAAATGAATATGTTTCACTACCCCTTTGTCTAATCTGAAATACCGGATTTAATTGGCTATAGAATACCACGCAAAACTCACCTCTTCTTTGAAGTTCAGGTCATAGGATTTATCAGATCCATAGAATTCAGAAGCTGCAACATCCATTCCGATGACCACCTACCAAAAAAAAAAAAGAAAGAGGAGACTATCAGGCACATGCAATTCAGATGAAACAAAAAACAACAAAAGAATGAATTCATTAGATTCTAGATGAAACTAACTTTGTCTGTATAACCAGCCTTCTGAATAGCAGTCTTCAGCAATTCAAGTCCTTGTTCTCCTGAGATTGCCAAATATGAGAATATAAGTACAGTTGCCAGAAGAAACAAATTTTGTGGCAGAACATAGCAAAAATTCATGAGGATTCACCTGAATGTTCGGTGCAAAACCACCTTCATCTCCAACATTTGTTGCATCTTGACCATACTTCTTTTTAATGACAGACTGGAAAAAGGAGAAGTGAAAGGTCAGTGATTGGCATGTCAAAGTCATCAAGTACAATGTAGTAAAACCCTTTACATGGTGCAGATCCATTATAAACATTTCAAACTTAAATGTTCACTGGAAAACTTTCTAGAAATCTCCAATGTTAAGATTGAAAATACCAATATATGCTGTAATGACTGAAATTACAATTATGATCACTATCTCATGAAATATACCATGAAGAGCAAAATTACCAAAGGAAAAGAAGAAAATCATGTTAGCTCACAGGAATGAGCATCCATGTAAAAAGTAAAGCAAACTCGGGTGGGGTTATGATTACCTTCAAATTATGGTAAACTTCGGCACCCATCTTCATGGCCTCTTTGAAAGAGGAAGCTCCAACAGGAAGGATCATGAACTCCTGTGAGAATCAAAGAATCAGAAACTCAATACAGCAAATATTTTTGTATAAAAGTGAAACACATTACTGAAAAGCATGCCTGCATAGCAAGTTTATTTCCAGCATGTGATCCACCATTAATGACGTTGAATGCTGGAACTGGAAGCACCAAACTCTTGTTTCCTGCAAGGTTGGCAATGTGCTGCATCCAAATGACATGTTAGGATTCATCCCCAATAAATCATAGTAGAAATGAAAAAGGCTTATTATAATTTAAATCCTTTAAAAGCAACTGCATATCATTTAGTAATTCATTCGAAAAACCTTTGACAGGACCTTATAAAGAGGAATGCCCTTGACATGAGCCCCAGCTTTACAGACTGCAAGAGAAACTGCTAGAATGGCATTTGCACCAAGCTGCACAGAGAAAAAGAGATAAAACATCAAATAAATTTCAGAACACCTATGAGGAAGATAATACAAGAAATTTGTTGAATTACCTTTTGCTTGCACCAACCCCACTCATTCACAGTTCCATCAAGTTGTTGAACCATGAGGTTATCAATGCCAACCTGATCAGTTGGATCCTGTGTCGCGAAGCACATATATTAGTATAATGAACAGAACAATTTAAATCCTACCATACAATAGCATTTTAATTTAATAAATAACCAACTCTTAAGAAGACAATTCATCGTAAGACTTTATTTTTCATTTAAATCCTTATCGACTGAGACTCTAGAAGTAATCAAGACCTAATATCAGCTTGAACAATCTTATAGAATTTAACCAATCACTAGAGAAGTCCACAATTATTAGCAGTGAACAGCTACAAATACATGTAGTTGAATGCCAATATACATAACATAGCAAAATTAATCTGCAATAAGAAACAATTTTTAAGAGGGTCAATTGCTATGGACCTTGCCAATCAATGCAGGACCAATGATTGTGTTCACATTGTTAACGGCCTGCACATTAAAATAATAAAAATGTAAAAACAACGGTAGTACATAACGGGATTCCTGTGACTATGTAATGAAACATCAAAGTAACTTAACCTTAGAAACACCCTTTCCGAGGTAGTCTGAGCCTCCATCCCTCAGTTCAAGGGCCTCATAAACTCCTGCAGTCAATAAAAAACCCCAATACTTCTCAACAAAAGCCTAACCATCAACTTCACCAGGCTTCCTCCTAATATAGCAACCACAAACATCAATGACGGATGCCAAATTAAACGACGACCTACCGGTTGATGCGCCACTAGGAACAGCAGCTCTAGCCAGGTATTTATCAGACACAAGAACATCAACCTGCACCAAATCCATATCCATTCATTAAATCAGACATATAGTCCAACAATTAACGGTCAACACAATGAAATGAAAATCCTAGTAACTATTACATCCCCCAATCAACTCAAACCAAAGACATGGTACGAAGAATGACTAATCTCACAGAAACGAGAACAGAAATAAGTATCTTACACGTGTAAAATCGAGAAACGGACATCAAAGTCGTACAACACCTTAAAGATCCTTAACCTCGACGGTATCGGAAGTGAAAAACAGTAAGTGTGTAAGAGAAAGAGAGAGAGATAAGTAAAGAGACAAACCTCAACGGTTGGATTACCACGGCTGTCGTAGATCTGCCTTGCTTTAACGGAAACGATGGTGATCGACATAACTAAACAAAAGTGGAGATCTGAACAAATGTAGGGAACTTCGAAAGGGGTTTTGTCGTACTTGTAGAGGTGCTTGAGTAGATAATTTTAACATTTGTAATTAGGTGCTGTGAGAACTGAGAAGGGCAGTTGTGTTATGTGGATCAGTGCCAGTGGGGGTTGGTGGCATTGGATTGGGCTCAGTCAGTAAGTATCCAAGTCCGAGGTAGCCTTAAGAAATTGAATTACGCAAATAATCATCCGTATGTTAGAGGGTCAAATCAAACACAATAAAGATTTCTTTAGGTAAAAATAAAGATCGAATTACACAACAGCTGATTGAAGATAGATAGATCATACCTCAACGACCTAGAAAAGGAACTTATTGCTTTTATTGTTTACCTTAATATTTTAAAAACATTGGGGATGTTGAAAGTCATGTATACCCATATATTTATATAAAATATAGGATTTTTTTTTCTAAATTTATCTCAATTTTATAATACTAGTCTAAACTTTAAAAAATGAGACTTAAATACTCAAACTTTTAATTATTATGAAAATAGTTCAATATTAAGTTTTTTGTTAATATTGCTGCCATGCTCGCCATTTCAAATTTTTGTGCTTACCACGTGGCTGCCACATATTCACTATTTATCCAACTACTTATTTATTTTATTTTATTTTGAAATAATGAATAATTAAGAGATTCTGGCCTAAAATGAAGCTAAGATTATGATGCAAAAGAAAAGAAAATGAAAAAATCCTTTATTGAGGCTAACTGCCCAAAAGGTTGTTCCGACAAAAGGTGATGGAAAAGGAGATGAGAGCAAGAATGGCGATAAATGAATGAGCCATAAGAGGATTGATGATAAGCATTGTAAGATGTTTCTCAAATGAGTGACAACCCATTTTCGATTGAAATGATAACTATAGCCAAAAGAACAATGTTGAACTTACAAATAAAACACCAAGTGTTTGGCATGCGATTTGGTGTTGTTCTTGTCATAGCCATAAACTTAGCTACCATTTTATGGAAACTTGATAACTCTCTAATGGGTGCTCAAGAACGTATAGCTTTTGTTGCTTTTGTTATGGCTACCAAGGTCATATCTGGCTTAAACAAAGACAGGAAGGGCACTCGCCTAAGACCTAGGCTCATATAGGTCATATGTTCCCCTATTGAAACATGTAGTATACTATTTGGCAATCTTAATCATGCCCAGGTGTTTCATATCTAATAATCATAATAGAGCTAGTATAAAAGATAGTGGAAATGTTCATGTGGCCATAAGGAGCCCAAGTACAAACAAGATATTTATTTTCTTATCAATGTTTAGAGTAGTATGTGCAATAAAGAACATAGTTAATTAATGCAACTCCATTTCTGCTTAATAGGAAAAGTAAACGCAAAAGCAATTAATTAATGTGATAGTTGAACCAAAACGACAATCTTGATGGCCATATCAAGATTGAAATGAATCAAAACTAAAGGGTGCTTGGTTAGTTGGTTTATCGAAGAAAGGAATGGAAAAGAATGGTTGGTAATATATTATGATTGGATTGATAGTATTTTTGTATCCCTTTTAGGGCAATAATCGATATCCCTCAATATAGTGAGGAATAGAAATCTACCATTCATTATAATTATTACTATTCCCTAATTGAACCAAGCACACCGTCTCTCTTGGCTTCAAAATATCAAGAACATCAGATGATTAGATTTAGTTTTCTTCTTTGGTTTGCTACTAGTCATTTTCTATTCTTCCAAGCAAACTTTTTCTGTCTATTTTGAAAGTTTCAGAATATGAATGCCTTTTTTGATTCAAATAGTTTTTCTTTGTCACTTAGTTGCATAAGAAGGCTTAATTGGTATTTGGTTGATGAGCATGTGAATTTTTGATGATGTGAGTTATGAATCTACTGATACAAATCTTCATTATTTAACTTCTATGGGGTTTCATTTTTAGTAAGACGTTTCATAGACATTCTTGTAATGCATGTAATTTATGCCATCAGTAACTAAGAAAACTTCTTAGCTAAATCCTCTAAGTGTATTTTTCCCATCTTGAAGATGAACTTATTTCAAGTACAACTTCATAATTTCAACAAATTATGCCTATGTATTTTAACTTCAACCTTTTAACCCCTCAATTGAGAGTATTGTCATAAAATGTTTTAGATTCTTCCATAAATTATAGTTCTTGTAATTCCATTTGACCACAGATGTTATGTTATGCAAATGATATATGTTTTCTTAATTCCATTTCAAGAATCATGTCAATTCTTATGCTAAGTACTTTGTATAAGGGGAAATGGGAAATGCAGGTCTCTTAATGGTTTTTTACAGATGCAACAAACGATGTGTAAAGTTTAACCTCAATGTGTACTAAGCTTTTAGAAACTTATAATCGATGCTCTTTAAGAACATTTTATATTATGAAAACTATTAGAATTATAGAATTATATTGTCAATGTGATCCCCTAGAATTTTATTTTTTGTTAGATCAAGGAGTAATGGCTGATCATATGCAATTGCAACCATCTGTCATGGAAAAGATTAGCTTTTCTCTAAATTGTTAATCAATAATATTTTATCTTTTGAAAACTATCAGAATTATGGAATTATATTTTCAGAATTCTAAAAGATTAATTTTTATCACAAAACTTTACTCTTTATTTTTTTATTTTCAATATATGATGTTAAATTTTGCTCTTTTTTTTTGGTTCCGCTGTCATAAATACATAGTAATATTGATATATCTTTGTGATATATAGTTGAGCTATTATTGTTTTGTTGTGTATGTTTACTTCTTCTTATTCCATATAGATCATTTTTTTCTAATCCAATTGTGTTATAATTTTTTTATATGATGTTGCATAAAAAGCATTTGTCTGGAAGTGAAAAAGGGAAAAGAAAAAGAAAAACTAGTTGAACATTTAATAATATCTAAAAAAAGAATTTATCAATAAATTTGTTAAAATAGTAGGCTCCTGTGGTGAGAATCTTAAGGAATTAAGATAATGTGATTTTTAAAAACGTAATGAAAATTTAAGTGAAGAAATTCATATTCATAAGAATGTTAGTAGTTTGAGTAAGCATGATCATATACCAAATGCATCCAATTTAGAAATTTTAAAATCGATGAGAAGCTGTTGATCGATTGTAAAACCTATCTACTTGTTTTACGCTCAAAAACTACAAGTGAACGGGTCGTGACTTGTAGTTAGAAAGAGCGGATATCGATCCCATAGGGATTGATGCCTAGACACCACTTAATTTACGAAAGACTTTGCTTAAGAAATAAAATTGTTTAATGCAATTAATCTAGAAAATTAAATTAAAATGAAAAGATTAATGGAAACAATGGACAATACCGCAATTGTAGAAAGTGTGAATTCAAGGATCTAAATGGTAGAGATTACTTTTTCCTTATTTTGTCTCCCTCATATTTTATTGATTGAATTGTGTCTCATCCCAAATTGTCGAATATACTAATTACCCTCTCTCAAGGTGTAACTATTTGTCCCTAATTGAATTTACGGGAATCAATTGAACGATTTCTCAACCTACCCAATGACTCTACTGATTCAACTAGTTATGTTATCCTATGGATGATCAATTGACTAACTGAGATCTCTCTTCTAATTATTCAATTGACATAATAATTGCTAGTCTATAGGTCGCCAACTCTCGTTGTACAATCCT